>JAGXJF010005542.1:0-62637 GCA_019208055.1 Stipa capillata | reverse complement strand
TTCATCCCCCTCTAGTCGGCACCTTCGGTCCTTTCACGTTTGTCCGGACTCTTCGAGTGATGATGAAACCTCTCTATCGAAGCCTTGGCTTTGTTTGGACCTTCCGAGCAAAGTTGTTAGGAACCTCTGAGCCAGAACTTAGCCTGTATCCCAGTGTTTTCTTTCGCCCGAACCTTCGTGGTCTGGCTCTTCTAAGGAAACCAAGTTGGCTTCAATTTTTTGCCTGTCCAGAGCCTCTGAGTGAGAATCTCCCAGAATCTCCAACTTAACTTGTGTTTCGGGATAGAAACATTATTTTCGTTCAAGAGCTCTAAGTTGTTTCAATCCGGACCATCTGGGTCTTGGATTTTCTTGAGGTCTTGAATTGTTCGGTATGTCCAAACTGCACGCTTCGAGCATTGTTTTTCTCCCAGGCTAGCCATTGTTTTTTAATCCTGGAACCTCTGAGCGGAGGTCGTCTGGAACCTCCGACCAAGGTATTTTTTGTGAATAACAACTAGATTTTTTAGGGTTGTCCATATAAGCCACCCCCATTTGTGGGTGGAGGCTATTCTTTGTATTTCACATCTTGTGCTGCCCATTTGCTCTCCTCTCTCTTGCCTTCTTATGAGATACTTTGACAGGAGAAATCTTGAGGATTTGAATTAGGTTTCTATTGAGTGCTCAACCAAGGGATCACCTCCAACCTGAAGATCACGTTCCTATTACTCTTTAAGTTTGGCGCTTCCTAGACAGTTAGGCGTTGCTAGGGAGTCTTCAAGTGTGTGAAGAAATTAGGAAGTGTGTGAACACCCAATCTCGCCTACCACAAGGTCAAGAGGTACCAAGAGTGGAGGGGGCTTTGCATCGGTGTCGGCTTCCATCTAGGATAAAGTTTCCTCAACGGAGACGTAGAGTCTCGTCAAAGGCTCGAACTTTGACAAAGTCTCATTGTATCAACCTTGTTTGTATCCTCTCATCTTTCTCTCTTTATATTTGGATTTGTGATTGGTTGACCTTGTTCTTTCTCTACTTTGCAATATCTTGTGTAAACTAACATGTGTAGATTGTTCTAGTTTAAGTTAATAGAAAAGTTTTATTTTATCTATTCACCCTCTAGACATCATCTTTGATCCTTTAATTGGTATTAGAACATTGTCCTCTTATATTTTAGGTCTAACCACTTAGAGAGCGAGGATATCTTTTAGCGATGGTTTGCATGTTGGCAGAGGTCCTTATTTTGATGTCTCTAATTATGCAAGTTGGAAGTATAAAATGAAGATGCATTTAATGGCTATTAGATCAAGCATTTGGCGCATTGTTGTTGATGGTTATGCAGTGATCAATGAAGGCGAGCTCATTGATGGTGACCACTAGAACATCCAGCTTAATGCTCAAGCGATTAATGCCATCTTCAGCACACTGAGTTCGGATTAGTTCAACCGAGTGACTTGAGGACGCCAAGACCATATGGAGCACGCTCATGGCGATCCACGAGGAAACTTCTTCTGTCAAGGAGTCCAAACTTAACATCCTAACAAGTAAACTCGACCGCTTCACTAGGATGGAGAATGAAGGTGCAAATAAAATGTTCATGCGTCTCAATCACATTGTGAACAAACTCAAGTCCCTCGGGTGCCTGGATATCAACAACCACTTCGTTGTCAAGAAGATGCTATGAGCCCTCTCCCACAAGTACAAGTACTTGGTGATGCTCATCCGTGAGAGAGACGATTTCAAGAAATTGACTCCCAGCCGAGGTACCTGGAAGAATCATTGCCCATGAGATGCCAATTCAAGAGAAGGAAGAGCTTGTGGCCTTCAACTCAAGCCTCAAAAAGAACATTTGATCAAAGGCAATGCACATCGTTGAGGACTCGAGTGATGGTGAAGAGTAAGAAGGACTTCATGAGGAGAACATCACCCTATTTGTGAGGAGGTTCTCCAAGGTTCAAGAAGAGAGGTGCTGACAAGTTCTTCTGCAAAGAAAGAAGTCATAAGTACTGAAATGACACAAAAAAGAAACTAAGAGAGATTTCTTGGACTATGGCAAGACGTGACATTGCATCACTAGTTGTCTGAACAAGAAGGACAATAAGTATGAAAAGGAGAAGAGGTACAAGAAGGAGTGCCGTGGAAAGGGCAAGTTTTGATGAAGAAGAACCACTACAAGGCCCAAGCCCACATTGGTGAGGAATGGGATTTCGATGATTAAAGCTCCAACTCCGGCTCCAATGATGATGATGATGGAGTTGTTGGTCTCGGTGTGGCAAGCCCAAGACCTGACAAGGGCATCTACGTGTCTCATGGGAAAAGGGTTGAAGGTAGTTCCTATCTAAAAGCTCCCAACCATTGATGGTAGTGATAATGACTTGCTTAATGAGGATCTTGATGAATTGAGTATGTCTATGATGCTCTTGTTACTACTCTTAAGAAGCATGAGGCGCTGCTTGTGATGGAGAAAGAGAACAACAAGGACTGATTTTTAAGTACAAAGAGCTCAAATTCGCACATCGTAGACTTGATGTATCTCATGAGGAGGTTAGGAGTGCTCATGAAAGTTTTGGTCTTAAGCTCATCAAGAAGAAACAAGATCTTCAAACTCTTATGGTATCTCATTGTATACTCAAGGGCAAGCACATATCTCTTCTTGACAAGAAATCGACTGTATCTTAAGAGATGTTGAGATAATATGTTCTAAGTGTGCTTCATTGTCCATGGCTTCTTCAACTATTACTCATGTTCATATTGCTAGTACTTCTAACCTCATATCATGCGAGGCAACATAAGGATTGCTCAAATGCTACAAGGGTAGTAAGGTCCTCGAGGAGATTTTGAGCTATCAAAAGCAGAATTTCAACCATGAGGGGTTCAACGACAATGGTAAGGCATGGACGCACTGGCAATACCCCAAGACCAAGTTTGCACGAGCAAAAGGGAAGCATGTGGAAGCTCCCAACTTTGAGGGTCATTCAGCTAGAAGGGGTCGTCCTAGCCTTGTTGGTCATTTTGATGCCTCTTATGTGCTTAGAAGCGCAAGGATGGTAAGGTCCAAGCCAAGTTCATTGGTGCTAAGCTTAGTGATCATGTTAGGAAGACTTCCATTTGAGAGCCCATGATTCTTATGTCTAAATCTTTAGGACCTAAGAAAGTATGTAATAAGCGCTAGGGTGTCCCGATCTTTCAAAGAGAACACGAGATCGATTTGGGTGGAGGCGACTTTGATGATCTGACTACAACCGTGCAACAACGGTGCGTCTTAGCAATCGCTAAACCAACTCTGGAGTGTTATTGACCTTGCCGAGAAGCACAATCAATCTATCCATGAAGGATGTATTCCTACATGCAATAACAAGCAAGAACATGATAATGGCAATCTGAAATTGCAAATATAGATGAAGAACTAGATAAAAGGTGAGATTCCTGATAGTAGTCACGACAACTGGTTGTTGAACACAATCGACAGACTCAAATAGTAGCAATATGGCTAAACTATGTCTTACAGAAACCTGACGAAAATAGAGGCCCTGGGGGCTTATTTATAGGTGGGAGGAGACCCCTAGCCCAAAATGGACTCGAACCGACCTATGTCGGTTCGGCCGGTATGACTGACTGTACGGGCGATTTAAAACTGGCCAGTACAATCTGGCGGCTGATCGACTCACGACGACCCAAAACTGGTTTAGGATTTGGGCATTTGTATTCCCTTTGGGCAAAACATCATTAGGTCTTCAAATAAGCGTGTTTGGCCATGATCTTCATGTCCATGGAGGTTTTAATGTTCTGAAGTCTTCAACACTTGTATCCCTCCTCCTCTCAAGAGTTTGAACTTGAATCCTCTCCGGCTCTTGTAGATCTTGATGGATCTCATCTTGTTCTTTCATAGCTTGAGCTAGGAATGTAGTGGAAGTAGGAGTAGCTATGGGCACGTCTGTAGTAGTCATTGTCTCATCATCCTCCCCTCCTTGAAAACAAAGCTGTCCTTGGCTTTGCATAACCTAAAAACCATCAAAGAGCAAAGAAAACGTGTACGTAGCATATTGTATCTATCTATCATTGTTAGCTCTTCGTGGTTAACTAATATATCAAAACCATAACTAAAATTGTGATACACCTTGGTAGATTTCGAAAACATGTAGAGTGGCATATCATTCTTATAATTCCAATCATTGTTGCAACTTAATTTGTAAGTATAAGTGAAGCATTCATGCATACAGTTTGTGGATGCCCATCATTAAACCATCCCAATGTAGGTAAATAAACATTACTGGTACCCAAATCAGAACCACAACATGCTGAAATTTAGAGCAAGACAATGCACTAGTGTTGAAACAAGCATGTAATAAGCTATTTGGCATAAATTCAACACCAGTATTAGAGGTCACTAGTAGGGTGCCCGCGCGTTGCTACGGAACAATAAAAATATAGATACTGTCGGTTTACTAATTTGGCAATAATGAATATGGGGCGGCGCACGCACAGAAGATCTAGATGGGTGCACACAGGACACAATGTTTAGACAGGTTCAGGCCCTCGAGAAGAGGTAATACAATACGTCCTGTGTTTGGTGGATTGGTATTGCTTGAATCCCGTATGAGAAGATACAAAAAGCCTATGCTTAGAGCGTTCTTATGTTCTAGCTTGCTCTTGATCGTCTCTAAGCCTGTGTCGATCCAAGGATCCCTACCCGGCCTTATATAGACGACCGGGAGTAGGGTTACAGGAGTCTGGATCGGCTTACAGATATGTTTCCTAATCGGTTACAACTGATACCCAGGTATGCCGGGTAGGTTTTAGTCCATGTCTTGTACTCCAAGTCGATGATGCGCCCCCGTGTAGAAGTCGGACTCTGAGTAGTCGGCCTGGCCCACCCTATGCCCAGATGACCAGCTTTGTCCTCCTTGACGATACCCGGGTGCCATGTCATCGTCAGTAGCCCCCGAGTCCTTCACGATCTGGCTGCTGTTTGCCTTCTCCCTTGAGCAAGTCTCCCGAGTGGTATCCGCATGTACACGCCTTCTGGTCGCTTGCAGGGAGATTGTGAGGGATTCTCAAAGCTTCTGTAGGACAGAAAATAATGAGCCGAGTAATATTCACCCGTAGGGCAGGAATATCATGGCAGGTGAGCTAATAACGAGTAAGTCCTGGTGGTATCCAGTCGTTTCCAGCGGATGGAGATCGGGTAATGGCCCAGCGGGGGCATACCATGAATCCTGACTGAATTCCCGAGTGATACCTGGTTTCCCGAGTGGCTTGGGTCCAGCTAGTGTCCCCTTGGGGGAATACCCTCGGAATTCATGTCAGAACCAGAACACATGCTGTAGCGCTTCTGTCCCGAGTCGTTCGGTGTCCGACTAGTAGCCCACTGGAGGCGCACTACAGCCGCCCTTCACTCGGGTGTATTCAAGTGGTCGTGGACCCTTGGAGGTCAACCATTGAAACCCTTCAAACTGTAGCGCTTTGGTCCAGAGTTGCTCGGTATCTGACTAGTGGCCCGATGGAGGCACGCTATAGCTGCTTTTTATTTGGGTGCATCCCCGAGCCTCCCGCCGACTGGAGCAGTCGGGTGGAGGTTCTTTGTTAACCTGTAGATTTCACTCTGGGGGCACGAACAGTGCACCCAGAGGGTGTAGCCCCCGAGCCTCCACTCTGTTCAAGGAGCCAAGCGGAGGGTCTTGATGATTCTTCCCGTCTTTGACCGACTCAGCCAGCGCAAGGCCGAGTGGGATAGCCTGGAGGGCACCCTCCGCGCGACATAGGAGCAAGTGATCGCGAAAGAAACCCCGCTTGAGTCCGATGGAGGAGGTCCAGTCTGCGGCAAACACCATTGCTGACGGCGTTGCCCTGTAAAGGCAGGCAACAAACATAACCTGGAGGGCACCCTCCGGCTGACTGGAACAGTCGGGCGAAGGTTCTTTTTGGTTTGTAGATTCCACACTGGGGGCACGAACAGTGCACCCAGTGGGTGTAGCCCTCGAGCCTCCACTCGGTTCAAGGAGCCGAGCGGAGGGTCTTGATGATTCTTCCCGTCTTCGACCGACTCAGCCAGTGCAAAGCCGAGTGGGATAACCTGGAGGGCACCCTCCGCGCGACATAGGAGCAAGTGATCACGAAGGAAACCCCGCTTGAGTCCGATGGAGGAGGTCCAGTCTGCGGCGAACACCATTGCTGACGGCGTTGCCCTGTAAAAGCAGGCAGCAAACATGTGAACTGCTCCATATACATGTGAAGTACTTGGGAAGGCCGAGTGCAACTTGCTCATGCATGTTTCGGTTAACTTGTTCTGTGTTTATTAACCCCTTCTTTCATAAAAATTCGTTCGTGTGTAAGTTAGCCCTTTGTGTGTGCTCTTGCCGACCTGTCGTAGCCCCCATTGCATAGAGATTAGCCGTGGGCTATTTCCTGTGTAGCATAGGGTTGTGGTGTAGACCGGCGATCGAAGATGAAGAGTTAACGCCGAGCGTTTTACACAGTACTAAAATAATTGTTGAAAGAGAAGAGCCCGAGTGCGCCTGGGCGCACCCGGTGTGGTGTAGCTCCCGAGTGTCCGCTATGTGTAGCCGTGAGCGTGCATAGCAGGTATATCGGGAAACCCAAAACGTTACTCGGATGGAGCAAATAAAATGTTTTTATTCATTCGTTCATGCTTAAAGTATGGAAGTACAATGCTTAAGCATAAAAGCGACTTAGCTGTTCAATGTTCTAGGCATTGGTGATGAGGTTGCCGTCCTTATCATTCAATCAGTAAGCCCCTGGGCGTAGTACTTCAGCGACAGTGTACGGGCCTTCCCATGGTGGAGAGAGCTTGTGCTTGCCCTTGTTGGACTGGACTCGGTATAGGACCAAGTCGCCAACGTCGAAAGCGCACCCCCGTATGTGGCAGCGGTTGTTGTTGTTCGCCAGCGCATCCGAGTCAGCCACGAAGAGCTCTTGAGGAGGATTGCGGCTTCCCAAACTCTCAAAGCCATCCGAGTCGTAGGCGAGGATGGGCAGAAGGGACTCAATCGCACCGACCAGTCGAGATCCCTGCTCGACGGCTGAAGACCCATGCTCAAACAGGAGATCCAACTTTGGCATTACCTCGTCCTTGGAGATGGCCACCGAAATAATCGAATCGGACGAGAGTCCGAGTGAAGAAGATGGTGAAGCCTCCGCCGACTGGCTGGGGGCCAAGTCGCAGGGGTGAAGTTTGCCGAGTTTGTTGGCGATGAAGTCCAGGTTTCTGACCCGAAAGACCTATCCTAGATCGGCGACAGAATCTTGGGGGCCAAAGCTCATGATCAGCCCCAGAGCGAAGTCACCGTTGTCGTTGAAGAAACCCATCTGGATCTGTTCAGATAGATCTATGCGCACAGCCCATACCTGGCGCGCCAACTGTCGGTTTACTAATCCGGCAATAATGAATATGGGGCGGCGCACGCACAGAAGATCTAGATAGATGCACACGGGACACAATGTTTAGATAGGTTCAGGCCCTCGAGAAGAGGTAATACCCTACGTCCTGTGTTTGGTGGATTGGTATTGCTTGAATCCCGTATGAGAAGATACAAAAAGCCTATGCTCAGAGCGTTCTTGTGTTCTAGCTTGCTCTTGATCGTCTCTAAGCCTGTGTCGATCCAAGGATCTCTACCCGGCCTTATATAGATGACCGGGGGTAGGGTTACAGTAGTCCGGATCGGCTTACAGATATGTTTCCTAATCGGTTACAACTGATACCCGGGTATGCCGGGCAGGTATTAGTCCATGTCTTGTACTCCAAGTCGATGAGGCGCCTCCGTGTAGAAGTCGGACTCCGAGTAGTCGGCCTGGCCCACCCTATGCCCAGATGGTTAGCTTTGTCCTCCTTGACGATACCCGGGTTCCATGTCATCATCAGATACTTAATAAGGAGGGTGTTCTTTTTAGCGAATATGTTCCCTATCCGCTCATCCCACAGCTCGTGCTCTTCCTCTTCGCGTGCTATCGCTCCATTCCATCATTCCTCCCTTTCCCTATCCACTCTGCTTTCGCTTTGCCATCTTATACAAATCTGACGGGTCTCCGTCTTGGTTCCCATGGCCTTCAGCGATAGATGGCAGTGCATTAAGCGCCCCATCTTAATATGGATAATTAAGGGAGTACATGCAGTAACGGCAACATCCCCCCTTTCCTGCGCAACATTTGAAAATAGCGATAGCTGGCTTCACCTTCGGATCCGCATTGGGCAAGACCTCTATGACGGGCTCCATTTCTGGCCAGATCTCCGCTCCGCCCCGCTCGGTCTCCGCTGATAGCAACACGACGAGCTTTTTGTTACAATGAATGATAGTTATTTCATTGTAAGAATTGAATCTTGTTTCAAGGTTGTTCAGTTTCTTCGATACTCATGAGCGTGCAGTTTTCGGTCGTGTCTGTCGAACCCCAGAATTCATAACAGAGAGGCTTAAGAGAAACCACCTGCTAAGTCGAAACGTCAACCCCGACCTCAACTCCTGGGTGTCAATTCCAAGAGGAGTGGAGTGATATGGCTCCGAATAGCCCGAGACGTCAACCCCAAAGCTTACTCTGGCAAGCGCACAGAGTAGTAGGGTGATATGGTCTCCTCGCTCTTGTCCTACCGAGCCGGAACATCAACCCCGAACTCGTCCCGGCAAATTAATGCACGGCTGGAGTAGGGTGATATAGTTCCCAATCTCTCAGTAGTAGAGTCGCTTCACAGGGGTGATTAAACTTAATGACTCTATGATATAAACCCTAAAGTCCTACCCACAACATGCGCTTCATCACATACACGCACGGCACATGAGTGGGCGAAAACAACCAGATCTCATAGCAGTGACTCTACGACAGAAACTGCAATATTATAAGTTTGAAACTTAACAAACATATATACACACAGCGGAAGAGTTTATAAGGCTACGAAGCCAAACAGTAGGGCCAAAAGTGGCAATGGAAACAAACCAAAATACCAACCCAGGGCAGGATCACTGTCTGGGATTCCCAGCGTCTAGGCGTCGTCGGTATCGATCTCTAAATAGAAACCACCCTCCGAAGGGGTGGGTTCCTCTACAACAAAACAACAACAATAGCAGGGTGAGTACAAAATTATACTCCGCAAGACTTACAGTGCGGAAATAGTAGTGATTGTGCCAGGTATCAACAAAAGGGTAATTGTGGACTAATTTGCGGAAAGCCAAGTTTACCTTTTCAATAACCATAAGTAGATTGAAATGCGACTACTAGAATACCTTTTAAAAGGGGACGAGTCGACACTTCGCGAATATTCCTTACTGCAGATCACCACACCTGTAAAACCCTCGACCCATCCTCAACCACCCTGGGAGGAAGCTGTCGCTACACCATCCTTAGAGTTGGCAAGTTTTAGAGTTGGTTATAGTTGTCTAATTCGATGCAAAATCTTACCAAGTTGTCCATAACCGCGGACACGGCTGTTCAAACAGTTCTAACCCTGCAGGGGTGTACATCTTTACCTACACGTATCGATCGTCTCCTAGTGCCATCGCGATTTACACACTTTCACGAGGTGTGCTGGCGGAGGGTGATCGAACACGACGTTTACAATGCTTTCGACCTAGGTATGAGCCACCCGTACGGGCTAGTCCATGTACATCAGTCCGGCCGTAACTACGACACGGTCCCATACGTTGTAGCAGGTGATACATCCCCGGACTCGAACCGTGTGTAACCCTTACACCTATATTGAAGCACCACACCACATTCCTTTTTCCATGCACCCAATACACGAAAACGGCAAACTATGCGGCTCATAGTCTAAGTCTAGGCAAATTATTCAGTCGTGGGTGGCCCCATAATCCACCCGTGTAGAAGTACGCGAATCTTGGTTCGAAGGGACACCGGAAACCGGTCCTTGCGGGAAAACGAGACAACCCACCATGCGCCCAGCCATGGCCTCTCGTCTAGCCCAGATATGATTAAGCCAATTCATTAGTTATCCCGGTGAACACCCACCTACCACGTAACCCATTCCCAGTGTTGATTTACCTGCTATCCCAGGAATTACGACTTCTCCGAATCTAAGCATGTCTAAGCATAAATAGCATAATAGCATTCGAACAGTGGATACTAGACTATGCTAGATGGGTTAGGTTAGTGGTGGAGCTGTTTAAGCGACAAGGTGAGTCGTATTCATCGGACTAGGGCTTTTCTTAACGGAAAAATAGCAGTTGAACGCATGTAATAATGAATTTGAAATCAACTAATACTTTGCAAATAGTAGGAGATTTGCAACGTGACCAAAGGGGCTGCTTGCCTGGTTGCTCTGCAACGACACCCTGCTCTTGATCGAGACTATCGCCCTGTGGATCCTCCGGCTCTATCGAGGAAAAACGGAAACACCGGAAACAAGGGCATAATCGTAAATATCAAAATGCACAACATCAGCATGAGATGCAATGCATGCCATGATGTAGAGGATGCAGAATAAGGACTAATGCAAGTGGAATCATTTTAATCGGAGTTCGGACGCATAAAATGTCGCGATCCGAAAATCTTCCGGCTAATCGGAAACCCTAATTTGAGTTTTTAGCAAATTGTATTATTCCTAGCATGCAAACATGGATGAAAATGATGTTTTTGAATAGATCTTCTTTTTCTGAACATTTTGATATATTATTTGCATTTTTCTGTGAATTTTACAAGGTTTAAACCATTTTAAATACTTTGTTGTATTTTTCTCAGCAATTATAACATTTACTTAATTCAAATTCAATAAATGCTGACGAGTGGGCCCCACTGGTCCAATATTGACCAGCTTGACCGAGACATTGACATGTGGGACCCACCTGTCACAAAGTTTCCTTTTTCTTTTCATTTATTCTTTTGATCTTAACATGCGGGGTCCACACGTCATAGAGACAACTTTATTGAGCATATTTAATGCACTGCTTAAAGATTAATTACATCATTAACCGATCAGTTAGCGTTAAATGTGCTGTTAGCTATTATTGGTGTGATTAAAATGTCGGTTAGTGTTAATTAGCCGATGATTAACATTTAATACAGTACTTAATTTGTCTGCACAGCAATCATCGGCTTTAACCACTGAATTAAATTACTTAACACTTAATGCAGCACTGATGATGGAGTTAATTTGGTCTTAACGGCCGATTAAATGGGCATTAGCCCTAACCGAGATGCGTCGGCCGGTTCCTGGCCATTAGCTCGGCCGGACCGAAGCTCCCGGTGCGACGCGGCCGGCGGCGAGGTCCAGGGCAAGCGGCAGCGGCGGCTTACCGGCGACGGGATGGGGAACTGAGGCGGCGCAGAGAGGCCCAAGGCGGCAGCGACTCCACGGGAGGCGGCGAGGCGCTCGGACACCGGGGCGGTCGGCGGTGGAGCTAAGGCGGGGATGCGGCGAGGGGAGCGGTGGTGGCGCCGGAAAGGCTCGGGGTGGCACCGGAACGGGGCGGCGGACCTAGGCGAGCGGCGAGGGAGGGGCCAAGAGGCCGGCGGCGAGCAAGGAGGGGCACGGGAGCGATGTAGCCGGGTGAGGGATGGGGGTGCGAGTGCAGAGCAAGGGGCGGTGGGTGGATAGGGATGAGGCGCCGGGGAAGAGAAGGGGAAGGCCGCCACGGGGGCTGCTCGGGTGTGCCACGGGAAGCAGCTGCTGGCGCTGGGCGGCAGGGTAGAGGAGATAGGATTGGGGAATAGGATAAGGGAGGGCGGTAGCTTACGGGGGAAGGAAGCAAGCCGGGGGCGGTAGCGGGCTGGGCCAGGGCAAGGCCCGCACGGCAAGGGGGGGGGGTAGAAATAGAGTTTAGATTTAGGTTTTGGTTTTTATCTTTCAAATTAATTTCTAAATCAATTCCTTAGAATTGATTTCATGCTTCTTTTTAGTTGAATTCAAACCTATTTTCAGCCCACAGCCTCATAAGCATAAGGGAAGTAATTTCAAAATAGCATGTTCATGAGATGTTGATCAAAGTTTTAAAATTTACTTCACACCCTCATGTGGAACTTAGAGGTTTTCACAAGTAATCCAAAAATTTCAAAAACTTGCTCAAACTCGGTTCACGTTTTAATTTCCATGGGATGCTCATGATGCACATTACAAGGTTATTAAACTAGGGGTGTTACAGTGTCACAACAAAATGTCATATCTTCCCTATACGTTCCCCTGTCTAGCAACCAACACATACACCTCTTGGTCCTCTTCCTCGTCGCTGCACGTCTCGTCCCCTTCTCCACCCCGCGTCTTGTTCAACAATAGCGACTTATGTCGGCCTATCTAGCAACCAACACATACACCTCTCTTGTTTTCTTCCTCATCGTCACATGTCTCTTTACCCTCTCCCCCCTCTCTCTCTCTCTCACACACACCGCATCTTGTTGAATTGTAGAAACTTGTTGATATGCTTGCCATTGCCTTTGGCGACAAAGTTAGGCATCAACATTAATAGCAATACTTGAGGGAGTACCTACTACAACAACATCATGGCGACAAAACCAATCCCCATTGTCTTCCTCCTCACACTCCTCCTCTCCTATGGCCATCGTGAGTTTAATCTGGTTTTTGTTGAAATATTCCGCACGACGATGACAGGCTATGCGGCCCCTGTTAGCTCTACCTCCACTTTCGAGCGTGACGCTTCACCTCCTCTGATACGTGTAACTTGTGTTGCTGCAAATCAATAAATATGCAAAGATGGAAGATCTCTGTGAGAACAAAGCCATAAAAAATGTGTATGATATCTCGTGCTCGGGCAATGCACTTTGCACGATCAGTTGATAACAAAGTGGCAACAATACCCACTTCTACCATCCCTCCGCTTCGGTCACCACGCGACCCTTCACACATCCCCTTCTTGCCTCCCCTCCTTTGCCTTTTTCTCTAGCTCTGGTGACCTTCCCTTGCGAGATTGCGAGTTTGTTCAGTTTGTTGAGAAAATAAGGAACAAAATACTGTAAAGAGAAAAACTATCATATCCACATGCACTTAAAATAAGGGCAAGTTTGTTCAGGTTGTCGAGAGTTGCACTACTTGTTTGGAATGTTGAGAAAATAAAGTCAACAAAATATGAGAAAGTCTAGATGATTGTTAGCAGAAGAAAGCTTTTCATGAGTGCCATGCGGGTGTGGTCTCCCCCCTCTACGACAACCACCATGTACTTCCTCTGGCTCCCTTCTTTCTCACTATGGGTCTCCTCCTCCACCACCACTCCACATGCTGCATCTTCTCTAAATCTATAACAACAGTAGCTCTTTGGCATGGTCACCATTGCTGGAGGCGATAGTTGGCTTCAGTGACGATTGGCAGCGCCAAAGCTTTCGGTGCGCTAATATTAATAAGGATAATGGAAGGCCTCTAGCCGCGTAGGCCTGCAAATTTTCCACCACCTTCAACTGGCTTCGCCAGTCCATTAGCTCAGTCTCTGCCTCCGGATCACTTTCATCATACCGAGCATGCTCAAAGTACAAATTTTGAAAATAATACAACTATGAGTTAAATAATCACATTAATATCCATATAGCAAGCTATCAAAGTAAATGTCAATAGAGGAGCATGCCTTGCTAAGTGGATCAGGCTTTGGCTCAAGTCTAATGTGTACATTAGCGAGGAGGAGAATCAAATGCTCCCGTTGATTCCTAACATTGTCCCTCTGCGCACAAGAAGATAAGCTGGTGTTAGTTTAGTAATAGAATGGGCAAATTGAATTGATTTATCTGGAGTAGCTGGCAGACCTGAAAGCCAAACATAGCTCTCAACCAATCTAGCAAATTAAGATCACCCCCCTTTCGCCTTTCTGGCTCGAATGCAGAAGGCCAGGTCAAGCCCCGTGTGTTCCGTAGTGCTTTGACTGATGCTTTTAGTTGTTAAGGTTGCACTTGATGACCACATTAGTTTCTTTCATTGAACCAGTACATGATGCCATTGCTCTTTTTGGGGAAACAGGTTCCATTGCTCTGAATCGTACATACCTCCTCCAGCTGCATGATGGACTGGGATGCACTTGCGGCATCGAGATGGAGGATATTGAATGGCGCGTAGATATCTTTCTTCTCTTGCAAATCCCTGTGCAGGCGGATAATCTACGCAGCAGAAATTCAGAGAAACTCATTGCATTAGAGGGAACCTAGATATCAGGTGAGAAAGAAGATGATAATTAGGGTATAGAGACTGGAGCACGAACCTCCGGGTTAACTTGTTCAACCTTCTTGTTCTTGTTGACGGTGCAGAGCACCTTGAAGAGGACTTTGGTCGTCTGGTAGGCCTTCCCAAGTTGAGCCCTGCCGGTGACAAAGATGGTGTCACTGGCGGCGAGGCGCTTGTCACGGACGAAGCGGCTCCACCCCTTGGTCATCATGTAGCTCTGGCTGCTGTTCCAGTAGGAGTAGCGGAACCGCCACACCCTGCCAGTATCTTGCCACCAGCGTCGACCGGAGCGGGTGTGGCCGACAGCAGGAGAGGGCGAGCAGCGTACTACTGGGGCAGAGGGCAGCATCGTCCACCTGGAGCAGAGGACAAGCGGCGGGGCGGCGTCCTATTGGAGTGGAGGAGCGGCGTGATAGGGACAGCACAGCCAGTGGCGAGGTGGCATCTGGCTGGGACCCGAGGCGGCGTGATGGGGAATGGGCGGCGGCGCCACGGGGGAGCGGAGGGGCTGAATCTGGTTGGTGGGCGATGGAGGTGACGCGGCGGTCGGTTAGGGGCTACGGAGGGGAGTCGGCGGCCGGTTGGTGGAGTGACGAGGGCAGCGGAGGGCGCAGATCTGGTTGGGCCGAGCGGGGCATGGCGGCGGGACCGGGCCAGCGCCGGGGGGTGGTGGTGTCCGACAGGAGAGGAGGCTCGACGGGGGCGTGGGTGCGTTGGGGGGCGTCCAGTTGGGGCCGGCCGAGGCGTCGTGCGTGACGGGGGGCGAGGAGCAGGATCGGGATGGGGAGGTGCACGGGGTTGGTTGCTGAGAAAAAATAGTTAGTTGTAGATAAATATTTGATTTGTTAGACTAATGAGAAAAAAAAGAGATAGACGTGGACTTCAATCGGAATGCACGTGGATTGGTGTTAGTTTGTTATCACTTTGTTACATGTTTGTTAGAGGGTTGTTAGAGGGGTAAAAGGGTAATCAAAAGTGTGACACCGTCACCAACTCAAAATGCACGTGGATTGGTGTTAGTTTGTTATCACTTTGTTACATATTTGTTAGAGGGTTGTTAGAGGGGGTAAAAGGGTAATCAAAAGTGTGACACCATCACCAACTCAAATATTATAGAATGGTATAGATATCAAAACAATGAAGCATTGGCATTAAATTATCTTTCTCAACACAGAAAGTTGACTACATTGAATGCAAATCCTATGCACCAAAAATTGATTGCCTATGTCATAAATTGCTACAGCATGTAAACATAATCTTTGAAATCAAATAGTGACATTGTATAGTGATGAGATGAATAATTGCAGATGGTCATCGTTGAAATGAGTAAGTTTAAAAATAACTGGTTCAGTATAAGTGATGCAAATCATATGCACATAAATGTTATCGTCTACAATAGTATCTCCAATTAAATTAATTCTCTAAGCAGGAATGTAGGCGGAATTCCAAGATGGTAAATTCACAAATTTAGAAACATTTTCTAAAGCATATGTCAAAATCATAGGGTTAACAAGTTGGATAGCGCATACAACATCATAAATAATTCCATTATAAACGTCATTATGTGCTACCAACTTATCATAGCCTATGTCAGAGTTAGCGTCTACAAATGGCTCAACAATTGGTGCTCTTAAAGTAGTAAAAGAAAATATTTTAGAACATGGAGCACTCAAATCAGCTTCTACATCCAAATCACTAGGTAAATCAATGGTATCACAAGAAGTGCAAAAATCACCTAGCAATTCAGAGGTTTCAGTAACAGTATCCAGTGACATCTTGGAAACAAATTCATCATGTTTAATCACATCCATATGAGATAAATCAGTAATTTCAACATGTGGAATATGAATTTCAGCATTAGCATGTGATTCCAAAACATAAGTAGCATGCCCATCATCTAGTTGTGCCATGGATATAAGTGAAGTATTATCATACAACTCTTCTTTATCACGAGGAGCATCAAATAATTCATCACAAACAGTATTCTCAACTTGTGGCAAATACAAAGTAACAATTGGTTCCACTCTAGGTTGCTCTAAAATAGCATGAGTAGTGGACAAGGGCAGTTCATTCAACTCAAAACATGATGCATTTAATTTATCAAGACAAACATCAATGGCATGTGGATTGTGGAAATTGATACCTTCATTATTACCTTGTAGTGCCGGTACTTGAATAGGTGTATCTGTAGTAGGGATGTCCGCATCTTCCTCCCCTTCTTGAATTAACATCGTCCACGACGGCAACTCATCTTCTTCTCCAAGGTAAGGCTTTAAGTCTTGTATAATGTGCCTGTTTGTCTCATGGAATCGTCTCATTATCTCCTATTCAGCTTTACAAGCGAGACGGAACAAACGATTGATAGAATAATATTCCTTATGCACAAGTATATCCTGAATTTTATGGTTCAAGCCTCTCACAAATCTATTCATTGTAGCTTCCTCACTTTCATATATATCATAACGGAACAAATAAGCTTGTAGTTCTAGATAGTATTCCTCTACGGTGTTACCACCTTGTTCTAAATATTGTAATTCATTAACCACTTATGAGTAGTGTATGAAGACACAAATCTAACTCGCATAATTTCATTCATGTTAGACCATGAGCTAGGTATGTCCGAATGTTTAAGTTTATAGTCATAATCCCACCAAAGTGATGCCTAATGAGTGAATGCATGAGTGACAACCTCTACTTGAACATGCTCGGGAGTATAGTAATAAACAAATATTTGATCTACCTCTATCTCCCAATTGAGGTAAGCATTAGGATCACTAGTTCCCGCAAAAAGTAGAGGAAAGAATGTATCTGTACCATGTGTATCATGTTATTATACCTTTCAGGGCGGTTGTCGTACCTGCCATGGCAGTGATAACAAAATGCTTGCCACGGGGTATGGTACATCTCCCACTATAGATATAGCCCAAGAACTGATTACTCCAGAACTTGTCATTATTAGTAGAAGACAAGGAAACAAATCACAAGTATATGTTCCTATCAAACTATTAGGATGTGGCTACAAGGCGCTCAACACTCGAGCCAAAGCAAGATTCTTATAAGTTCTTACCATGCAGCAGGTTGTGATCGGCAACCGGAGGTGTCAAAAACCTCCAAAGATTTGGTAAAGCAATTGCCAGGTGAACATATATTTACACGGTTTAGAAAAAGTGGAGCTAGGTAGGCTCAAGTATGGTAGCAAGGGTTAGCAAATTAACAAGCTAACAATGCAAGTTGAAAAGATGCTAAAAAATGCTAGCCCTTGTGCTGGACTTCGACGAGTATGAGTTGAAACAACCCTAAGCCCAGATACTGAAACAACAGAGGAATGGACGTAAAAGATGGAACAGCAAAAGAGCAGCAACATGGCAGGAGTGGTCAGACTGGATGAACCGAGCTGTCAGATTGGATGAACAAGGCGGTTAGACCAGATTTTGAGGGGGTCAGACTAGCGGCAGCAGGTAACAACAACACTCTGAGGTGTTTTTTTTTGCACTTGGTCAGTTTAAATCGGTCTACGGTCGGTTTAAATTGGCCTTCTCCTTTTTTTTTCTTTTCTTTTGCCTCAGATGAGCGAAACGTTGCGAGCAGTTAGACTAGCCGTAAGAGCGGTCAGACGATGGTCTTGACTCAGACTCGGTTTCTTCTCTGAGTCAAACTCTGGCCTTTTCTTCTATTTATTTGGCCCTTTCGCGATCTGATCTTGCCCAAATAGTTGTTGGAGCTCCTTTGCTCCCCCAAACTGAACTCAAGATGGATTCGGGGAAGCTACTCCTTAGCAGTGGTGTTGATGGCAAGTTGGTGTGTGGAAGACGGAGATGTGGCAGCGGATGATGGCAATGGCAACATGGCGACAACTGTAGATGATGGTGGAATGATGAAGGTGGTGCTGAAGATGTGGTGGCAACCCGAAGTCGTTGGTGGTGGCAACTAGATGCAGCAGAGGCACTGTTATGCACGGGCGGTCAAACTGGCTATAGGGAGCGGTCTAACTGGCGGGAATCACCGAAGGCAGATATGAAGTGGATCAAAGGGCAACCATAGAAGCAAACACCTCTTCTTCTTTTTTGTTATTTTTTTTGAGGAAGAACAGAATGACGGAAACATAAAAGCAAGTTTGATCTAGTAGGAAAAGTTCTAACTCGAACCAATCTAGAACCAACAACTTAGCACGATTAATATAGCAAGAATTCAACAATGCAAAATACTAGATTGAAAGTTGCAGGTTCAGATTGGTTTGGACAAGGGAAATTTTCTGTTGATTTTCTGGCTATATGTGGACATAGGAAAAAACAAATATTAACTAACTATGGGTAAAGTTCTCAACGAGCAAACCTGGTTTGCTCTAATACTATCTGATAAGCACGCAAGGTTGTCCCAGCTTTCGAAGAGAACACGCGATCGATTTGGGTGGAGGCGACTTTGACGATTTGACTACAACCATGCGACGACCATGCACCTTAGCAATCGCTAAACCAACTCCAGAGTGTTATTGACCTTGCTGAGAAGCACGATCAACCTATCCACAAAGGATGTATTCCTGTATGTAATCGAAGAACAAGCAAGAACATGACTATGGCAATCTAAAATTGCAAATTTAAATGAAGAACTAGATAAAAGGTGGAATTCCTGATAGTAGTCACGATAACTGGTTGTTGAACACAATCGACACTCAAATAGTAGCAAATAGCTAAATTATGTCTAAACAGAAAGCCAACGAAAACAGAGGCCCTGGGGGCTTATTTATAGGTGGGAGGAGACCCCTAGCTCGAAATGTCTGACCGGCTGTACGGGCAGTTTAAACCTTTGGTATAGTCTGGTGGCTGATTGACTCCCGACGACCCAAAACTGGTCTAGGATTTGGGCATTTGTATTCCTTTTGGCCGAAACATCATTAGGTCTTCAAATAGGCTTGTTCGGCCATGATCTTCATGTCCATGGAGGTTTCAATGTTCTGAAGTCTTCAACACTTGTTGTCCCTCCTCCTTTCGAGAGTTTGAACTTGAATCCTCTCCGGCTCTTGTAGAGCTTGATGGATCTCCTCTTGTTCTTCATAGCTTGAGCCGGGGATGTAGTGGAAGTAAGTAGTAGTTGTGGGCGCGTCTGTAGTGGTCATGGTCTCATCAGTACGGGTACCTAAACAAGTGTGACTTGTTTTGTAGGACTACACTTCGAGTGGGAAGAGTTGGGTGCTTGATAGTGGATGTGTCAACCACATGACTAGAGGAAAAAACATGTTCTCATCATTTGATAGTAAAGGATCACCTCATGAAAACATCACTTTTGGTGACAATGCAAAAGGCAAGGTAATGGGGTTAGGTAAAATTGCTATCTCAAATGACCTATCCATTTCCAATGTCATGCTTGTGAAGTTCTTGAACTATAATTTATTATCCTTTTCTCAACTTTGTGATCTAGATCTTGAGTGTAACTTCGCTAAGCATGGTGTCTGTGTGAGTAAGAGTGATTGTTCATTAGTTATCAAAGGTTTTAGGAAAGGTAATCTCTACTTGGTTGACTTTTCCTCTAACAATTCCTGCATAGAAACATGCTTGTTGGCAAAGTCTTATTTAGAGTGGCTATAACATAGGAGGTTGTCTCATGTGGGAATGAGGAGCCTTGACAAGCTTCTCAAGGGTGATCACATACTTGGTGTCAAGAACATGATATTCGACAAGGATCGCCTTTGTAGTGGAGGCTAAGTCGAGAAACAAGTGAGATGACCATATCCTGTGAAGAACGTCATGACAAGTAACAAGCCACTTGAACTTCTCCACATGAACTTGTTTGGTCCATCACCTATGTGAGCATAGAAGGTAACTCCTATGGGTTCATTATTATTGATGATTTTTCTTGCTACAGTTGGGTGTTATTCTTGCATGATAAGGGAGAGACACAATATCTTTAAAAAATTTGTGAGAAGGGCTTAAGATGAATTCAAGATGAAGATCAAGAATGTAAGGAGTGACAATGGGGCCAACTTCACGAACACCAGCATTGAAGAGTTCCTAGATGAAGAAGGTGTCAAGCAAGAGTTCTCCGTCTACACATTACAAAAAAATGGAGTAGTGGTGAGGAAGAACCGCACACTGATTAAGAAGGTGAGACAACTGCTCGATGAATACAAGACCCCTGATAGCTATTGGGTGGAGGCCTCAATAGCGCATGCCATGCCATCAACCGTTTCTACCTTCATCGAATCTTGAACAAGACACCAGACAAGCTCATGACCGGGAGGAAGCCCAACGTTTCCTACTTCCACATCTTCACGAGCAAATGCATATCCTTAACAGGAAGCAATGTCTTTTAAATTTGCTCCTAAATGTGATGAGGGATTCTTCCTTGGATATGCTACAAATTCGTATGCTTACTTAGTCTTCAACAATATATCAGGTATAATTGAAGAGTCACGTGACATACAATATGATGAAAGTAATGGCTCCTAAGTAGAAAGTTTTCCATTGATATAGATGATGATGAGTTGGCAAATGCCATCAAGAACATGTCACTAGGAGAACTGATGCAAATAGAGCTGAAGGAAAGCACACTATCAACTCAAGTGGAGCCTCTCACACTGACACAAGATGAGATGCAAAGTGTGGAGACGACCCAAGTCCAAAATGACGGTGCTCAACCTCAAGTTCCTCCTCAAGACCAACCGAACAATCCAAGGATCCATAGAGGCTTGCAATGTGACCATCCCATTGACCAATTTCTTGATGACATGCGTAAAGACACTCAAACTCTTTCACGTGTTGCAAAGTTTTGTGAACATTACTCTTTTGTCTCCTCTTTGGAAACTTCTAAGGTAGATGAAGCTTTGGATGATTCGGATTGAGTGAATTCAATGCATGAAGAATTGAACACGACCCCACCTGCAATGAGTTTTGGATGCTTGTGGAAAGACCAAGCTAAAACTTCATCGGCACCAATTAGTCTTCTGCAACAAACAAGATGAAGATGAACAAGTCATGAGGAACAAGGCTAGACTTGTGGCCCAAGGGTACATACAAGTCGAAGGTTAGATTTTCGGGAGGCCTATGCCCCGGCTAGACTAAGTCATTATAATCTTGCTTGCTTTACTAATAAGCATACCATCATGCTTTATCAAATGGATGTCAAGACTGCATTTCTAAATGGCAAAATCAATATCAAAAAGCTATTCTATGTAGAGCAGTTGATGAGGACATAACCCCTCCAGATACAACCATCCTTGTGGCCAAGAGAGGATTCAAGCTCAAGCCAAGACAAAGAGCAGCAAGAGAGTGACGATCAAGATTCATATTCCTAAATACAAGTGGAAGATCAAGAGTAAAGAAGGCCGAACAAAGCATGAGGATGATCAAATGATGACAGCCTTCTACAAGCAAGTGACGCCTCTATGAATATTTGATGATGAGTGGATGATTCTATACCAACAAGAAGACATCAAATATTTCAACCACTTAATAGTTTCAAAAATATTAATGGAATAGCCAAAGGGTGACATGCCACGCCATGTTAATTGGGCCCAAGGCCATGTAAGAAGAGTCCAACCAAAATTAGGCAAACTAGGTTTAGTTGTAGAGGAGGAGGACCCCTAGGGTTAGTTGTAGAGGAGCACTCCTCCTATGTTTCGGCCTCGAGTTGCCCCTCCTCCTCCTTTATATACAGGTCGAGTCCCCCAGGTTTTCTTGGGTTTTGTTTATTTAAAAGCTAGCCACGCTGTTACTTTGAGTCCGTTGATTGTGTCCAATGACTAGTTGTCTAGACCTTTTTTCGGAACCTCAATTTATCTAATCCTTCATCCATATTTGCAATTTCAGATTGCTATTATCATAATTCTTGCTTGTTCTTTGATTGCTTGCAGGGATTAGAACACCGTGTTTAGGTTGGTTGTGCTTCCGGTATCATCAATAACCTACTGGAGTTGGTATAGTGATTGCTAAGGCGGATTGTCATCATATGAGGTGTAGTTGAATCGTCAAAATTGTCTCCACGGTCGATAGTTATCTTCTCATTGAAAGATCGAGACACCAAAATTTCTATCAAGTGGTCTGAGAGCAAACTAGATTGCTCAATGAGAAATTTACCATATTTCCGTAGTAGTAGATTTTTTTCCTATTGTTCACTAAGCTGAAAATCAACAAAAAAATTCATCCTTTGTCCAAACCAATATGAGCCTCACATTCATCGTAGTTCTTGCATTTTTGAACTTTTGCAAGAGTCATGTCCAATTTCTAGTTTAGATTGGTTCGTTGTAAAATTTTTCTACTAGATTGTACTTTGTTTGTGCTCTTTTCCTCGTTGTGGCTGTAGGTTTCTCCTCCATTAAGTCACCGCCTCCATCAAAATTGTTGCTGCCAGCCATCACAACCTTGCCATGCCTCCACCTCCCTGCCATGCCACCTCCCTCCTGCTGCACCACCACCTCCTTGCTGTGCCGCTATTTTTGCCTTGCCGCATCCATTACCACACGCTTTTGATACCGGTTGGCACTACCGCTAGCTCGCTGCCCACCACCGCTTGCATCTTCGCTCGGTGGAAATTTGGTTGTGTTTGGATCATCCATTGGTTTAGCAGGAACTTAGAGAGAAGCATCGAAGAGGAAAGTCCAAGTGTTACTTGGAATTCAAGTTGAAGTGCTACCTATCTTGCCGTGTTTGGTTCAGATTGCATCAAATATCTCTTGGACAAGGTTTGGCTGACCAACCAAGGTATCCTTGGTGCTTGGAAGGTCCCCCATGAAGACCTCCTCACGGACTCGGATAAAACCCACAGGTTTGAATAGTTTGAAGTTGGAATTCAAAATTGAGCTCAATTCAGACTCGAAACAGAAAGTGCCTAGAAAAATCTAAAAAAATTCTAGAAAACAAACATTATTCAAGGAGTCCATGGTTGAAATTTTAGATTAATGTAACATGTGGTTCTCGAGTTTTGGTCCAACCAAGTTTCGGGTCTCTCTAAGTCTCGTGCCGTGACATGATTTTGCTGTCGTGTCAGGATTGCCGTAGGATCCTATTTTTTGAATAGTTAATATCTTTTGATCCTTAGGTATTTTTATGAGTTATAAAATAATTTTAAAAATTAGAAAAGTACTAAGAAGCCACACAGAAAGCCAATGCAAAAATAAATCTCAAAACATTATCTATTGCTTCCATCGCTTTGGTATCTAGGCCTAGTTAAATATTGTTCGTTCTACTCTAAGTCCAGCAACTAGCACTAGTATTTTTGAGCATTTTTCAACTTTGCATCACTACTTTGATCATTTGCTATCCTTGCTACTCACATAAAGCCACCCAAGCTCCACTATTCTACACCGTGCAAATATACGTTCACCTGGCAATTGCTTTACTCATCTTTGGAGGTATTTGACACTGTTGGTTGTCAGTCACCACCTGCTGCATGGTAAGAGCTTGTAAAAGTTTTGATTTGGCTTAGTGTTGAGCGACTTGTAGCCACATCCTAGTAGTTGTTAGGAACAATGTACTTGTAATTTTGTTTCCTATTTTCTACTAACCATGATAGGTTCCTGATGAGACGGTGGCCCGATCTTTCAGTAAGATGAAGATAGCTAACGGTTTGGTGGAGTTTGACCTTGACGATCTGACTATACCACACGTGACGATACACCTTAGCAATTGCTAAACGAACATTCGATGGTTATTGACCATGCTGTAGGCACAATCAACCTGAATAATGAAATTCGAGTTCCTGCAAGCAACCGAAGAACCAGCAAGAACTATGATAAACTGCAATTTGAAATTGTGAGTATTAAATTGGCACAACAGATAAAAGAAAGTGTATTGGGATTCCACTAGCAATCTAAATAAGGCGGTAGTCCTACACGACTTGTAGATGCGATAATGTAGCAGTAGCTAAACAACTCAATGAAACCCAAAAACTAAAGAGAGAATACTAGGGGGTATATAAAGACAATAGGTGATCTGTTACAGAGGCAGTCTCAGATTGTTTTGGTAGTTGTAGTCTGCTCTTAATGAATTTGGAAATGGGGTTGGACAGGTTGGAAAGAGCATGATATAAGCTTTTTAAAGAGTCCAAGATCACCCAAATCGGAGTCCATATGCTTGAGATAAAGACGTTTGAAGTCAGGTCTGTCTCAACAATCCAAATTAGAGTCCAGATCTTGTTGGACTCTGTCTCTAGCTCTTCTTGGATCAAAAGTGACATGGGCAGAACTCTTTATGCATCATCAATCCATGTCTTCCTTCCCTCCTTCTCCCAAGAGCTTGAACTTAAATCCTCGCTTGTTCTTGAAGATCTTGATGAACCTTCTTTTGTTCTTTGTAGCTTTAGGAGCGGACGTAGTTGAAGTAGTGGAAGTAGAGGTGGCAGCGGGTGTATCCATGGGGGTCATGTCCTCATCAGTTCCCGAGTTCATAAATCTTGTGCCAGCACCATAGCGCAGATAGACGAGCCATACATTGAGACGAGTGCTCCTTCACCACCACCACGGAGATTACGACTACCGCCACGAAAGGAACTACAACGTGAAAAGGTACATTATCATGTTTCAGTTTCTATGCCAAAATTTGTGGGTTGTAAGAAGCCTAATTCCTATCGCGATTAGGAATTATAAGTCAATGAAATATTTGCTAGCCACGTTTTTCCTAAGCATAAGAAAGTATGGGCTGCTACTAGTACATTCAATGAATTTTCTTCTATTTGGTGGGATGAATATTGTTGGTTATACCCTGATTATATACCTACTACTTGGGATGAATTAAAACTTACTATGAGATATAGGTTTGTACCTTCATATTTTACATGTAATATGCTCTGAAAGTTATAATATTTACAGCAAGGTAGTGTCACCATGGAAGAATACTATAATGTTTTACAAACTACTTTGTTTTGTTGAGATATAGAAGAATGTGGAGAAGCTACCATGAACAGATTTTGGAGAGGATTGAACCGTGAAATTTAAGATATACTTGTGCATAAGAAATACTATTATATTAATCCTTTGTTTCATCTTGCTTGCAAAGATGAATAGGAATTAAAGAGACAATTACATGAGGCAAACTAGTGTATGGTACAAGTGCCCCCCAACAAGAGTTGTTTTAGTTGCTCCGTCCATTGCTGCACCTACTACGGATACCACACCCATTGAAGGAACTAGTTCCCACACTCCACATTCCATTAATATTTTCCCTGATGAATTAAATGCATCATGTGCTGAGATGATTAAGTCGCCTGCTATTGTGATCACACCCATTATAGAAAATAGTGTTGCGGAATTGTGTATGTTGTGTGATCAGAAGAATGATATACCTGCTAAATGTGTGCACCCCCTGATGAAATAAGTTTGCATATTGATTTGGGTGCACAATGTGATGAAATAAATGAATTGCCTATTGAATTTGTTGCACCATGTGTTGATAATTATCGTAAAAATTTGGATACTTCATATAATAGTAGTGCAACATTACATGCTGGTTTGGTCATCCCTCCAATTAACATGAATTTTTTGACACTATGTGACCAGGTAGATGATTTTTGTGCATTATGTGATACGAATGAATTACCTACTGATTTTGGTGCACAAAATGATCATTTTCATACTACAAATTCTGAAGTACATGAGATGGATATGCTATGCAATATGGCTAATGATTTATTATATATTTTAGACATCTCAAATAATGAAACAAATGATATTATTGCCCTTTTGTGTGCACCAATTGCTGAAATTAATTCTTCCATTGATTTGCATACACCCATAACTCTACTTGCTAATAATAATGAGCCATTGAGGATATACCTATTTTTTTGAAAGAACCATGTGACATGATAATAAAATCTGACTGGGATCATGTACGGTTGAAAAGTGTTTGCTAAAATTTCTCCTGTTGATTCTTTGTGCTATATTATGATGAATCCACCTAAGTCCTTATCACATGCTAGAAATAAATTTGATAAAATCACATGTTTGAAATATTTGAAAAGTGATTATGTCCCTAACTTTGATTTTAACTTGATTAGAGAGTACGGCATAGACAATGAGTCCTTGGTGCATAAAATTTACATAACATGTGATGGCTTTGTTGATTTAAAACCTGCTAGCTTGAAAGATAATATAACTTTGTGAATGCTTAGTCATTTTGATATGACCTCCAATATTGGTGCTGATTATATGATGAATAGCTTGTACATGATTGTTTTGATGTTTGTGCATTGTCTTGCTCTAAATTCCAACATGTTGTATCTTGTAGTTTGGGTACCATTAATGTTTATTCAGCTATGTTGGGATGGTATATTCGAAAGCTTCACTTTTACTTGCAAAATTAGTTGCAAAAATTTCCATGAGAGATTTTATGCCGTGCTTAATTTTGTAAGTGCTAACCCAGTGCATATTTATCTCATAAGATATTATAATTGCTGCTGCCTAACGACACCAATTGTGCAACAAATGAGAGGAATTTAAAAAATGACATATATATACTGTGCATACACATTGTCTCTTTTGTTAGACTATTTTCAGATTAAGCAACGTCAAGGATGGCTTTGTTTTCAAGAAGGGGAGGATGATGAGGACATGGCCCCACTACTACAGAAAATGTCAATAATGAGGGGCAAAAAACCCACAACAGTGACGGGTTTTTGGCCCGTCAGCAACTAAAGGTCAATAATGACTCGTATTATCAGTGACGGGTAATTTACCCATCACTGATAAAGCTCATCACGGACAGGTAAAAAAAGAAACTGTCAGTGATAGTAGTCTCATCACTGACTGGTACACTTTCAACCCATCCGTGATGAATATTCATCAGAGGTGACGAAAACATCATCACGGATGGGTAGAATATAGACCCATCAATGCTAACTGTACCATCACTGGCGGGTGCTTTTCTCACCCGTCCATGATGACAATTCATCACAGGTGACCAAAACATCATCACGGACGGGTAGAATATCGACCCGTCAGTGATAGCGCTACCATCACTGATGGGTACTATTTTCACCCGTCCGAGATGATATTTCATCATAAGTGAACAAAACATCATCACGGACGGGTAGAATATTGACCCGTCAGTGATAAGCCTACCATCACTGACGGGTCCTTTTTTACCCGTCCTTGATGATATTTCATCATAGGTGAACAAAACATCATCACGGACGGGTAGAATATCGACCCGTCAGTGATAAGCCTACCATCACTGACGGGTCCTTTTTTACCCGTCCTTGATGATATTTCGTCAGCTATGATGGAGATCATCACGGACGGGTGGAAAAGGCACCCGTCAGCGATGGTAAGTACCAACCAGGCAGGGTTTTCCTGCTTCCTGGCTAGCCTCAGGTCATTTTGCTACCCATGCCCTCTGAAAACAAAATATACCCCAGTTGCATAGCCTCTGTACAGCCCCAGCATGCACAGGACATATATCACAAGCATATATGTAGTGTAAAACAGGAATCAAAGAATTATTTCAATTTGACTTCTCAATTTTGACAAGTCCGTTCAAATATACAACACACTCTACATCGCACAATTGGTTAAACAATTTGTCACATCTCAAATATGTTTGACATCTCAAATTTGACAAGTCTAAACTTTAGAAAAGAACAATACAGAATCAGTTTGAGCAAATTTATGTAGATGGGGGTACACCGGCGGGGTTTACTACAAAATTGTTGAAGAAATATGCGAAGCGCGCCAATATGAGTGTAAAGTCCTGGCTTGCATCAAATTGCTCTTGCGTGTTAATATGAAATTCCTGTGAAAAAATGAGAACAACATTAATTTCATATGGAAACAAAGTAGCTATTAAATAGACTGTCGATGTAGATATTAGATCCATCAATACCTTACGTACTCCACATTCAGTCCACGCTAGGGCAATCGCCTCCATGTGCGTGCAAACATGGAACCCACATGTGTTCGTTGCTTCTCGTTGTTGTTGGCACGGGAAATCAAATTTATGGTGAGCTTTTTTGCTCCCCTTACCTTGTAATTAACCCCTCCCGACGCCTTATAGATCACGAAGGCATCATCAATGCACTTTCGTATCATCGAGAAGTCACGTTTCATTTTCATTATGGAATCAAAGTAAAAGACCTTGTTCCATGGTCCAACGATAACCACAAGTATCCAGTGGTCGCTGCATACACGACATCATGGTCAAAAGTGAGATGTAAACACCTAGCTAAGTGCATAAATTGAAGATTTAGATAGTACTAAAGAACTTACGGTGGGTTGTAGGCAAACATTATGTAATCCTTGGTCCTTTGGATGAGCCATACTTTCGCAAAGAACTGTGTGACCATCTCTGCATTCTTGTTGAGCACCCTCCAGTTGAATAGGCATGGATTGATCAATCCAACGTTTGCATTCAAGTGCCTGATCTCTTGGACCATGTGGAGCGTCCATATCCTCATGATGTTAGCGTTGAATCTGTCGAAGGTATAGAGACTGAACAGGTCTTCATAGTTGACATGAAACGTACAGTCCCAACTTCATCGTAGAAATTGTACTCAGGTGGCACTCTAACCGTGATGTACTGCTCAGCACCAGGCTTCGTGGATTCTTGCATGTAGTGATTATGCAGAAGTCTGATTTGCTGGGCCATATTATTCAGTTGAAGCTCCGGGAGGAGTGGCTCAACACATTTGTATTTCCGGGCTAGAGGGGCAGCAGGATAGTACTTTTCTGATGAATACAATAAAGCCTTACTGGCGCTATCAGCCTTCTGTTTCTTGTTGCCTTGGCCTCGTCGTCCTCGGGTTTTCCTCAGAGGCTTGACCAGAGTCAGATCGCTACGCCGTGATATGAGTGGTTGGGTTTCCTTAGGCGTAACATCCTCCAGTGCAGTTGATTGGGTTTCGTTGGGCGTAACACTTTTTGGTGCAGATGATTGGGTACCCTTAGGGGCAACACCCTCCAATGCAGCCTTCAAGACCTCCTTCGATAGTGGCTCCTTGTACCAGGTCACGGGTTCATCCGTCACTGCTGTCTGGGGCTCATTGTGCTCCGTGATGGCCACCGCCTCGTCCATCACCGCTGTCGGGGCCTCCTCCACTAGGCGGGGTTCCTGTTTATTCTTGGAGCGTTGTTCCCTTTTTGTGGTTCGACGGGCTCGTCCATCAATGCCACTGGGGCCTCCTTCTCTGTGCAAGTGTTCATGATGTCCCCATCGCCCATTGAGAATGACGTCAGCTTAACGGTTCCGCTCAAGTCCAATGGCGAATGGCACGACGGACTGCGGTTGGCCGAAGATAGATGACGAGAGGTCGGAGTGTTTGCATCCAGAATTATCCCCGTCTTCGGACACATGATGAAACAATTGATGCACTGACCTATTGTTGTCACATCATCTTCGAGGGGAACGGGGACTCGTACGGCACTGTACGCGGGCACTACGGAGTCCACCTTTACCTTCGCCATCGTAGACGGTATTTCAATGTTGTGCAAGCGTTGCCCCAAAGTTGGTTGATACGCTAGCCCTTGTGCCACCGTCAAGGGCACACCGCCGGGTAGCATCATCACCAGTCGCACTTTGCTGGCGCCTGTAGGACAATTATGATTCAGTTACACATCCACAAAACTCGTTGCGAAGCATTCGTACAACTAAACAAACTTACAGTGATGTTGTCGATAGGAAGCGCGTCAGCTCTCCCTTCAGAAGTAGCATTTCTGGAGGCGCAGCTACTCCATCCGTACACGTCACTAGGCTCGGCGCGGTTAGGAGGCAAGGGTGGCAACTGCCCCCCGAACAGGGAGGCCACCTCCCTGCGTGCCTCCTCTCTTGCCTTTCGAAGCATGTCATCGGCCATGTTGTCTTGTACCTTCCTCGTTATCTCTTCAATAAGAGTTTCCTTCCTGCTTCTCTTCCTTTGCCTGGCCTCCTCTTGGGTTTGAGGGAAAGCTACGCTCCATGTAGCGGCAACCCCGAGGCCTCGCACGCGCCCAGATTTCTCAGGGTTTCCCAGAGCTTTTGCGAGAGGGTCTAGCCACCTCTTGCTCCCGATGGACTCTGGGGAAGATTCTTGCTAGCTCAACTCCCTCTGCAATAGAAACAGTACGAGATATAGGATTGAGCGATTTGTCATAAATTGTTTATACTTATGAAATCGACACGGTGGGTTAAGTTTGTACCAGACGATTGGACACGTCCTCAACTTCGGGGGTCGAGAAGGAAACAGCCCCCGTAGTCAGGTCAGTCTTCGTGTGGCCCCTGATCCATGCCCGCCTGCGACCCTCGATGTCATCGAAAGGAACTGGTTTTCCAGCCTCTCGTAGTGTGGTGTCCTCTATCTCCTAGTCCGCCATCTTCCTAACGTAGCCATGACTGCCTAGGCGGTGGGGGTGTTTACTCTTCGAGCAGAGTTCTTTGCTCTTTAAACTGTTCACTTTGAACTCTTCCGTAAACTTCATTTGAATGAAATCTTCCCAAACCGGCTCTGTTATTTGGCGATATCTCTGTAACAGCGAGCGGTTTTTCTAAACATATTCTTTCTTTAGCGTGCTCCTGAAGTTCCGGTGAGACTTAGCCATCATCACCTTCGCCGCCCGTTCTACTTTCTCCTTGTCGTCTTCGGGGATCTTGAACTTGCTCCATAGCTCCTTCATGATTTTTCCAATCTGGGCCTCGGGCACTTCAGTCCAATCTTGATCTTTATATGTTGACGTGCAGATAACCACACGCGCTGTTGAACTTAGATGCCGTCTTCTGGGGTTGGGAAGGGTACCGTCTACCTCCGTGATGACCTGCCTTTGCGTAGGCATCTTATTACCGGTTCTCGGTTTCCTAACTCTTTTCGTTGCCGCCGGGGGCTCCAACGAACCAGTAGTTTCTTCGCCCGTCATCGATCTTTTTTGCAAAAAAACAACTAACTAATTACTTTGAACTTTTATATATTATTCATACATATCGAATATGTGGTCTTTTGAAAATTGAAACTTGAGTGTCCTAACCCTACCATATATGATAAGAGCCTATATAAAGAATCTGGAAAATAGTGCGTGCAGCCCAATTAGATGATTGTGCTAAGTAAACTAACATATAAGTAAACTAACAACTGTTGAGAAAATAAAAAGCAAACTACTAACTGTAATGTGAACATTTCTAAACAAGAAAGGTCAACTAATACCATCATTGTAGCCAGCCAACCAACAAGTGTATCAGCAAACTAACAACTATTTGAGGAAAAAAAAGCAAACTACTAACTGTAATGTAAACATTTCTGAGCAAACCATAGTAGGTATTATCCTCATAGTAGGTCTCAGGTTAATGAGAAAACCATCATTGCAGACAACAAAAATAAGCAAACCACTACTCCTAGAGTGAGTATTTCTGCACACAACACAACAACAATTGTGAAAAAACAATTAATATGCTCAGCAACAGCAGCGGAAGAAGAGTCAGTGGAACTGGAGGTGCTCAGCATTTTATGGTAAATATCATCATACATAGTAATATTTGCATAACAAGTTGTTACTGCAAATAACTCTTCTTGAGAGTGTGTGTGTGTTCATGCGTGAGAGTGATATACCACCTCCCCAAGGAAACAATAGATGGATGGAGAACAGAGAAGGGAAGACAAGAGGAGAGGCAGGCACAGAGAGAGAGAGAGATAGAGAGAGAGAGTCATTGCAGGTACTACTCTAACTCAGTTTTTTTGTACAATGAGAGGGTCTTGAAACATGTCTAGACTCATGCCCTAGCAAACATATCACATGAGCATTTGTTCTTATCAGTTTATAACAGAACCATAAGAGCCTAGCATCAGAATAGCATGTGTTCATAAAAATCTAAACACCAAAAAATATCAGGCAAGTATTTGTTCTGTGCATATTCAACAAATAAAATAAACCAATCACAAGTATAGCTTCCATTCTTATCTATTTAAACTTAAGAACAAGCATCACAGTCTATTCTTATCATAAATGTAACATAGCAGCCTAGAAGAGTTCTGCACATACACATGAATCTTAGGAATAGATGAATTGCCTTACCAGAAACTACTTTGCCGAACCAGTAGTAGGACAACACAACATATCTTGAGCATTACAACACATGAGGATCACCAAGAACAATAGAGCATAAGTATAGTTTTGAGCTAGGCCGTCCAGCATCATCAAAAGCATATGGAATAGACTCATGCCCTAACAAATGAACAAGTGGCAAACCGGTAGATTTTCATGTGGTTATAGAGGTACCTGTGGGGAGGAGAACCCCCGGCGGCGGTTGTTGGGAGGAGGAAAGCGTCCACGGCACTGTCGACAGGGAGAGGAGCGTCCACGGCGGTGGTTGTTGGGACGAGAGGAGCGTCCACGGTGGCGGTTGTTGGGACGAGAGGAGCATCCATGGCGGCGGGGACGGTCGGGGAGGCATCCATTGCGGCGGCGGCGGGGGCGCTAGGGTTCACGGTGGGTGGCAGCCGCAATGATGCCCTTATGGCGAGGAGGCACCGCTGCTGGTCAGAACAGAAGAGCAAGTCTAGGGTTCGACGCGTGGTGAAAATTTCAAGTCTCGCGGGCACAGGTATATAAATAGAAGAAGTCATCACGGACGGGCAAAACGATTATCCTGTCAGTGATGACTTGCCAACCCTACGTAGAGAATTCATCACTGACGGGCGCAGATGTGACCCATCCGTGATACAATTTCATCATGGACGGGCCACATCTACGCCCGTCAGTGATGACCTGACTAGCGGCGGGAGGGCAAGTCATCACTGACGGGCGTAGATGCGACCCGTCTGTGATGAAACAGTTATCACGGACGGGTCTCCTCTGCGCCCGTCAGTGATGACTTGACTTCTGCTAGCTGGGCAAGTCATCACGGACGGGCAATCCTTCCGGCCCGTCCGTGATAATAATTTCATTAGTGATGACTTGTCATGCGCCAGCGGCAAGTCACCACGAACGGGCTAACCTTCATGCCCATCAGTGATGACTTAACCTGTGCCAGTGGACGTCATCACGGACGGGCTAATGTTTTCGCCCGTCCGGGATAACAATTTCATCACACTGAATCGATCTGCATACTGAAATGCAGATTTAGTAAGGCCAATTTCAACTTAGTGAACTTACTGAGTCTGCATTTCAATGTGGAGATTTAGTATGTTTAGACTAAAATAGCACTATAAATACAACAAAGTAGAGTAATTGATCATTTAATTAAAGTAAATGTCCAACAATAAAAATTTGGGACCATATGGAACAAAATACAACTAGGTATTGACAATATGCACATCAAAGTACCCAATTTGACAATTTTAGTCATCGTCGTTGTTGTCGACTAGCTTTTTTCCATTATATGTTAGTCCTTCATTATGATCTCGATGTACGTACGTTGGCACATCATCAATTGGTTCTTCGTCATCACTTGATTCTTCGTCTTCACAATCAGGTTCCGGATCATCGAATTGGTTGTAGTCTTCTTCATCAACTACACCGTCAACTCCAATGATACTCCTTTTTGCATTCCTCGCAACGTGGCGCTTCTTATTTGATGGGTCGACTATGTAGAAGACTTGGACAACCTGTTTAGCGAAGATAAAAGTCTCTTCTATTGACCCAAAACTCTCTAGATCCACGGTAGTGAAGTTCTGATCTTCCACGTGCACATCTTTGAGATTCACCCATCGGCATCGAAACAAGGGGATCTTGGTGACTATGTAGTCAAATTCCCAAATCTCTTTGATTATGCCATAGTAGTTGCACTTAATCCCTCGGGGACTATGTGCTTCTACCCGAACCCCACTGTTCTGGTATGTGCTTTTTCGGTCTTGGGCGTCCGTGTAAAATGTATATCCGTTGATCTCGTACCCTTACCATGTCACGACGTTCGTGACGGGTCCTCTTGCCAACTGATGATGGCATGGCACCCGGGTATCATCAAGGAGGACGAATCTAGCCCTCTGGCCATAGGGTGGGCCGCGCCGACTACTCGGAGTCCGACTTCTACATGGGGGCGCCTCATCAACGTGGAGTGCAAGACAGGGATAAACATACATCCGGCAATCCCGTATTCAGTTATAACCAATTAGGTAACCAATCTGTTAACCGATCTGGACTCTTGTAACCCTATCCCGGTCGCCTATATAAGGCCTGGTAGGGGACCTCCGATCGGGAAGCTTTTAGTCATAGGCAATCTCCATTGTTTCATAGCTCAAGCAACCTCGAGATCAATCCTCCGGGGCTTGCGGCACTTGGGATTCACACTATACTAGTCACCAAACACAGGACGTAGGGTATTACCTCTCTGTGAGGGCCTGAACCTGTCTAAATTCTGTTTCTCGTGTGCACACATCTGGATTTGCTGTGCTCACACCGCCCCATAGTTAGTATTACCGGAATAATACTCCGGCAGTTGGCACGCCAGGTAGGGGAGGTGCGCATAGATCCATCTACACGAATCCGGATGGGTTTCATCAGTAACAACAATGTTTTCAGGAAGTGTCATGAGATTCGCTTCTATGGACGTTACTCCGGATCCTGGACAGCTTTTCCAATTCAGAAAATTGAACTTCATCGCCGACAAGGTCGGCAAACTTCACCTTTGCTACTCGGCAGCACGTCAATCAGCGGAGGCTTCATCCGCTTCTATGCCCAGACTCATCCCTGAGTCTGCACCTTTGGCCCCTCTCCTTAGGGATGAGGTTACGCCGAAATCGGATCTGCTGTTCGCGTACGAGTTTCCACCCGTCGAACAGAGGTCCCGACTGGCGGGCACCATTGACTCTCTCCTCCCCGTCCTTGAGTATGACTCAGACGAGTATGAGAGCTCGGGCAGTCACCACCCGTCCTAGGAGGTCTTCATGGCCAACCCCGACTCGCTGGACAACGGCGGCGACCGATCAGTCCCCATCGTGGAGCAAACGCCGACTGAGCTTGAAGCCACTCGACTCCGTCTCCTCGCCAAGGAGGAGGAGTTGATTGAGCAGCAGACCAGGCTTGCTCGTCAACGCGACGAACAACTGTGCAACGATGACATGAGGGCTCGAGGACGCCAAGTCCATAACAAGTTCTGCATGCGTGAAAGGGACGGGGTTCCAATATTCCCGCTTCCTAGTCATAACATCGTCTCTGCCACGATGGCGGCACACGCCATTAATGTCCCTGAGGGCACCCCGGGACATGACGAACTCCGGCGACTCCGCATCCTGCTAGAAGAAACAGCTCTTCAGCAGGCCAAAGCCTCTGGGGACCGCGCGGGCTCTTCAGCAAGTGCAAGGAGTCGGCGCTCTACCCCTCCGAGAAGCCCACCTGCCACGGGCGGCCACCGTTCAAACCCCGACCGTCATCAGCCGGCCGGAGAGGTTCATAAGTGACTCGGGCCCAATCGTGATGCATGGGGCACCATAGCCGCATGGAGCCGCGCCCATCAGGACGCGGACAAAAATGCTCGCCGAGCCGGGTCGGTCCATAGCCGACTCGGATCGGATCATGATGCGTGGAACCCCGCTGACGCCGGACGGAGCGCTCATCGAGGTCCTGAGAGGGATGACCGTGGCAACCGCCGTGACGACAGCGGCGCCACCAGCCATGGCCATTCACCGACCCCCTCCGGCATGGGGTATCGGGCCCGAAAGCATTCAGCACCCGCATCCGCAGCGTCATCTTCCCGTCGTGATTCCGAGTCACCGGCGTCGACAAATACACGGGCGAAACTCGACCAAACATCTGGCTGGCCGACTATCACACGGCATGCAGAACTAATGGTGGCAACGACTACGTCGCAATCCATTATCTGCCGCTGTTTCTAGCCGACTTAGCACGAGCCTGGCTCACCAGCTTACCTCCGGGTTGCATCTAGTCATGGAGTGACCTCAAGACCCTCTTCATGAACAACTTTCAGGGCACTTACAATAGGCCCGGGAATGCGTGGGATCTCCACAGTTGTACCCAAGAGGTGAATGAGACTCTCCGAGAGTACATTCAGTATTTCTCCAAGAAGAAGAATTCTCTACCTGAGGTCCGAGAGGGTGGTGTCATCACCGCCTTCTCCAAAGGTGTTCGAAGCACCGACCTCATCCACAAGATAGCGTGCAAGAACCCTCAGACTATGCGCGAGCTCTTCGACATCGCCAATAACTTCGCCACCAGCGAAGAGGCCGTCCGCAGCGCTACCAAAGATGACAAGGGCAGGAGCAAGGGCAAGGCGTCCGAGTCCCCCAGTCGGGATGCCCACCCCGAGTCGTCCAGAAAGAAGCACCGGAAGCGCAAGGGCGAAGATCTCGTTGCTGTAGCCGAGCGCGCCCCGCCGCGCCGTCCTCAGTGCACCAACAGAACCTTTGAAGAAATGATGAGTCAGCCGTGTCATTTTCATGGACCCAAGTCCAACCACCTGACATGTGACTGCAACCTCTTGAAGAATTTGAACAAGCCTTACATCCCTAACTGGAACAAGAAAGAGCCTCCTCAGGATGAAGGCGACGAGTTCCCGAAAGAGACTGCTTGCCTGATGATCTTTGGCAGACCCAACGGCTACGAGTCCAAGCGTCGCCAGAAGATCACAGATTGAGAGGTCAACGCAGTGGAACAGGCCCTGCGATGGTCTGAGTCCGTGATTTCCTTTGGCCGCTTGGATCACCCCGACTACATCCCCCACCCGGGAAGATTCCCCTTGGTGGTGGACCCGATCATTTGCGGTGTCCACCTCACCAAGGTCCTCATGGATGGTGGGAGTGATCTTAACATTCTCTACGTCAAAACTCTTGACGACATGAAGATCTCCCGCTCCGAGATCAAGCCGATTGGTGCCCCCTTCCATGGGGTGGTACCCGGCAAGATGGCGAGTCCACTCGGGCAGGTCAGCCTGCCTGTCACTTTTGGTACTCCCGACAACTTCCAGACCGAGACCCTCACCTTTGAGGTCGTCGACTTCCCAGGATCGTATCACGCCATCCTGGGGCGTCCCTGCTACGCTAAATTCATGGCTGTCCCCAGCTATGTCTACCTGAAGCTCAAGATGCCGGGCCCCACGGGGTAATAACGGTACAAAGCAGTTTCCAGCACGCGTACACATGCGACCTGGAAAATTGCAACCTCGCCGCGGCTTAAATCGCTAAGGCCGAGCTTAATAACCTCAAGTCGGCTGTGGTTGAGGAAGCACCCCCGGCCAAGAAAGCTTCAGCGTCGACATCATTCCAGTCAGCACATGACACCAAGTTGATCCAGCTCGATCCCGAAGACTCCTCCAAGACGACGCAGATCGGGACTGCACTCGGCGACAAATAGGAAAGCGCGCTCGTCAGCTTCCTCCAGGACAACCGGGACATCTTCGCTTGGACATCTTCTGACATGCCCGGGGTTCCAAGGGAGGCTGCCGAGCACTCTCTGAATGTTCGGCCGGATGCTAAGCCGGTCAAACAGCGCTTGCACCACTTCGCTGAGGATAGACGTCAGGCAATAGGAGAAGAAATAGCCAAGCTTCTAGCAGCTAGCTTCATTAAAGAAGTGTATCATCCCGACTGGTTAGCGAACCCAGTTCTTGTTCGCAAAAAGAATGGAAAGTGGAGGATGTGTGTTGATTATACTAGCCTTAACAAGGCATGCCCCAAAGATCCTTTCACTCTTCCTCGCATCGACCAAGTGATTGATTCCACGGTCAGGTGCGAAATTTTGTGTTTTCTCGACGCCTACTCGGGCTATCACCAGATCAAAATAAAGGAGGATGACGAGATCAAGATGTCTTTCATCACTCCATTTGGTGCTTTCTGCTACGTTTCCATGCCTTTCGGCCTCAAGAACGCAGGCGCTACGTACCAGCGGTGCATGCAGCGTTGCCTTCAGTCGCAAATCGGCCAGAATGTACAAGCCTACGTCGACGACGTGGTGATCAAGTCCCAGAAAAGAGAAGACCTCCTAAGTGACTTGGGGGAAACTTTCTCCAACCTTTGGAAATTCAGCATGAAGCTCAACCCCGAAAAATGCGTATTCGGGGTTCCTTCGGGCAAGCTACTCGGTTTCATCGTTTCTGAACGGGGAATCGAAGTCAACCCGGAAAAGATTGACACCATCGTCAAGATGGGCCCTCCAAAGAGCCTCAAAGATGTTCAATGGCTAACCGGGTGCATGGCAGCTCTTAGTCGATTTATTTCCCGACTCGGTGAGAAAGCCATGCCCCTCTACAAGCTCATGAAGAAGTCGGAAACCTTCACTTGGATATCCGAGGCCCAAGATGCCCTCGACGGCTTGAAGAAGTTCCTAACCACTCCCCCGGTGCTGGCATCCCCAATGCCCAATGAGCTGCTGCTTCTTTATGTTGCAGCGACCACCCAGGTGGCCAGTACTGTCTTGGTTGTTGAATGCTCCGAGCCCGGCCACATCCAGAAGGTCCAGCGCCCGGTCTACTTTATTAGTGAAGTCCTTTCCGAGTCCAAGGCGCGGTACCCTCAGATCCAGAAGATCATCTACGCGGTGTTCATGACATCTCGGAAGCTAGTCCATTACTTCCAAGGACACCCCATCACAGTGGTCAGTTCCTTCCCGATTGTCGACATCATCAACAATCGCGACGCCACGGGTAGGATTGCCAAGTGGGTAGTGGAACTAATGGCTTTCAGCATGGCCATCAAGTCCCAGGCTCTCGCCGACTTCATGGCCGAGTGGACAGAAGTCCAGTCCCCGACCTCCATCGTCGACCTCGAACACTGGACACTCTACTTCGACGGTTCACTGATGCTCCAGGGCGCGGGGGCTGGAATCGTGCTCATCTCTCTGAAAGGAAAGCGCTGCAAGTACGTGCTTCAAATTCACTTCCCGGCCTCCAACAATGTCACGGAATATGAAGCTCTACTACACGGCTTATGCATTGCAAGCTCACTCGGGATCCGCCGGCTCCTTGCCCGCTGAGACTCCGAACTGGTGGTCTGACAGGTGATGAAAGATTGGTCATGTAGAGACCCGTCCGTGGAAGCCTACTGCCAGGAGGTGCGTAAGCTCGAAGCCAAGTTCGACGGTCTCGAAATAACACACATCCTCCGCCGTGACAATGAAGCAGCGGATGCGCTCGCTAAGCTGGGGTCTAGCCGGGATGTTGTCCCGACTGGAGTTTTCCTCCATGAGTTGCACACCCCTTCTATCAAAGCGGAGGCGTCTCCAGAGACCAGCGAGCCATGTCAGGAAAATTCTGATACCGCTCGGGAGGCAACCAATGAGGTCCTGGTCGTCACCCCCGACTGGGCAGCACCGTTCCTTGATTACCTCCTGCGGGATATCCTGCCAAGACCGAAGTGCGCCGCCTCGCACGACACACCAAAGCCTACGTCATCATCGGTGGCGAACTTTACAAGAAGAGCACCTCTGGGGTCCTCCAGCGATGCATATCCCAAGATCAAGGAAAGCAATTGCTGCACGATATTCACTCGGGAGTATGCGGACATCACGCGGCGCCCAAATCATTGGTTGGGAAGGCCTTCCGCCAAGGTCTCTACTGGCCGACTACCGTTTCAGACGCCGAACATATCGTCTGCACCTGTGAGGGATGCCAGTACTTCGTCCGGCAGACACGCCTGTCGGCTCAGGCCCTTCAAACTATCCCGATCACCTGGCCCTTCGTGGTCTGGGGTCTGGACATGGTTGGTCCCTTCAAGAAGGCTCCCAGGGGCTATACACACCTTTTTGTCGTAGTCGACAAGTTCACCAAATGGATTGAAGCCAAGCCGGTGGCCACGATAACTGCAGAAAAGGCCGTCGAATTTTTCCGGGACATTGTTTTCCGTTTCGGCGTCCCCAACAGCATTATCACAGACAACGGCACTCAGTTCACTGGGTGAGCCTTCCTCCAATTCTGCGATGACTACAACATCGGACTTGACTTTGCCGCCGTGGCACACCCACGCACCAATGGGCAAGTCAAGCGGTCCAATGGTCTGATTATGCAAAGCCTCAAGCCTCGGATCTTCCAGGGACTAAACAAGTTTGCAGGCAAATGGACAGCCGAGTTGCCATCAGTGCTTTGGAGCCTACGGACTATGCCCAACCGATCAACCGGTTACACACCCTTCTTCATGGTCTACGGAGCCGAGGCCGTCCTCCCGACTAACTTGGAGTACGGCTCCCCGCACGTCCGTGCCTTCAACGAGGCTGAGTCAGAGGAAGCAAGACAAGACGCTCTCGACCAACTCGAAGAAGCTCACCGGTGTTTGGAGTGGGGACGGTTTCCCCCACGGCGGCACGCCATTCAACCAACTCCCTTGGCGGTAGCACCCCTAGCTGCACGAGGGTCTCCAGCCGCGCTTCCGTCGCCATCGACTTCATCCACGGGGCCATCGGGTCGGCGGGGGGAACCTTCTTCGCTCAACAGCTTCCACACCAAAGCCTCTTCCTCGGCTTCGGTCGGATCAGCTTCCCAATGCGGGGCTTGCATCCGAGGTGGTCGGAGTGGGAGTTAGGGTTTTGGGTGGACGGCGTGCACGAATCAATTTGGGCGAAAGGGAGACGAAGGGTTCGGGCGCAAAGGGAGTGAGATTGCATGTGAAGGCGTGAACCGATCCCGTGACCTCTTCGGAGTATAAAGGGGAACGGATTGAGCGGTTCGGCTTCTCCACGTCCGCACGCACACGGACTTTCCACGCTCACGATGCGCCCCTTCGGATTCCACTACGCGCTATGCGCGGGCCACGTCGCGACTCTTCCGCGCCCACGACTTAACGGTGCCGCTTAATTGAAAGAGGATCCGACGCTTGGCCTTCTGGGGTTAATAGCCGTTCGGAATATACCCCCGCAAACAGCAACTGCAACGTGTTTCCCGCAAACCACTAGCCGGTTGCAGGCAGATTCGGGACCGGGCATTACAGTTGTGAAGGGTTTCAATGATTGGCCTCAAGCAGGAATGCAATTACTTGAATACACCCAAGTGAAGGGCAGTAATGGCGTGCCTTTCGTAGGCCACAAATTGGATGCCGAGCAATTCGGAGCTACCGGATTCTCTACCTGGACCTTCCGAGAACACCGTTCCAAAGGCTTCAGGATCCAGAAATTTTGAATTCAGTGGAATGACCCGGTGTAAGGCTTCATCACTCGGGAACCTATGCGCCATGGCTTGTTTCTCTGGTTCTGACACGAATTTCAGAGGCATTCCTTCAGGGGACACTAGCTGGATTAACCCACTCGGGAAGGCTAGGTGCTACTCGGGAATTCAGTCGGGATTCATGGTATGTCCCACGCTGGGCTATCAGCCGGTCTCTGTCCATCAGGATAGACTGGGTACCACCAGAATTTACCTGCTATTAGCTCATCCGCCATGATATTCCTGCCTTACAGGTGAATATCACTCGACTTGTTATTGTCTTTTCCACAGGAGTTCAATCAGTCCTTCGCAATCTCCCTGCAAGCAATCAGAGGCTATTCGGGAAGCTTGCCTAGAAGAGGAGGCCGACAGCAGTAAGATCGAGAAGGACTCGGGGGCTACTGATGATGGCATGGCACCCGAGTATCATCAAGGAGGACGAATCAAGCCCTCTGGCCATAGGGTGGGCCGGGCCGACTACTCGGAGTCTGACTTCTACACGGGGGCGCCTCATCAACGTGGAGTGCAAGACAGGGATAAACATACATCCGGCAATCCCATATTCAGTTGTAACCAATTAGGTAACCAATCTGTTAACCGATCTAGACTCTTGTAACCCTATCCCGGTCGCCTATACAAGGCCTGGTAGGGGACCTCCGATCGGGAAGCTTTTAGTCATAGGCAATCTCCATTGTTTCATAGCTCAAGCAATCTCGAGATCAATCCTCCGGGGCTTGCGGCACTTGGGATTCACACTATACTAGCCACCAAACACAAGACGTAGGGTATTACCTCTCCGTGAGGGCCTGAACCTATCAAAATTCTGCTTCCTGTGTGCACCCATCTGGATTTGCTGTGCTCACACCGCCCCATAGTTAGTATTGCCAGAATAATACTCCGACACCAACCATCCGGCTACATCTTCTTCTTCAGTTGAAGAGTTTTTATCGTAAAAATAGTTCTTCAACCACTGGTTGAACCTAATGTTGTGTGTTTTCGTGATCCAAAATTCAGACTTTTTCGGATTCTGTTGGCGTAACACTTGCTTGTGAATTTTCGATATACGGATCCACCACTGACATGTGTTGCAAGATCGTGAAATGAGCTCTATCGAACTCTGTTGTATCAGAAGGCTGGTAATCTTTCCTTCCGATTGTCCCTGACGCCAGCGAGCCTACCCTCGTGCCGAGAACGGGGCACACCTATGGGACGGTGTTCAGCCATGTAATCCGTGCAAAACTCGACGACCTCTTCGGCAGCATAGCCTTCGATGATGCTCCCTTCCGGCCGGTATCTGTTGCGAACATAGCGCTTCAGAATACCCATGTACCTCTCGAACGGGTACATGCTATGTAGGAACACGGGTCCCAACATCTGTATCTCATGCACAACATGGATCATCAGATGGATCATGATATCGAAAAAATGACGGAGGGAAGTACATCTCTAGTTGGCATATTATAACAGTTATCTCGTACTGCAGTTTAGATAGTCGCTGTGGATCGATTGACTTCTGAGAGATCATGTTGAGAAAGCTACACAGGTTTGTGATTGTCTCGCGGACTCCAGGCTCCAAGATACCTCTTATTGCAACAGGTAAGATCTGTGTCATCATCACATGACAGTCATGAGACTTCATGCCTATTAATCTCAAGTCTTTCATTGAAACAAGTTTCTTTATGTTTGCCGAGTAACCAGATGGAACTTTCACCCCAAAGAGGCACTGGCACAATTCCCTGTCTCTCAACCTTGCTAAGAGTGTAGCAAGCAGGGGGATGTATGTTTTGCCTTTCTTCGTCAGTTGTGGTCCCAGCTCTGGTCTGATACCCATTTCTTGCATGTCAAGGCGTGCCTTCACACCATCTTTTGTCTTCTCTGGAATGTTGAGCAAGAGACCAATCAAGCTGTCGCACACATTTTTTTCGACGTGCATGACATCAATGCTGTGACGGATATTTAGCACCTTCCAGTACGGCAAGTCCCAAAATACGATTTCTTTTTCCAGATGCCCGGCCTCAGCTTCTGTTGCTTTCCAAACACAACATCGATATCTTTCACAATTTCATAGATTTCTTCACCCTTTTTTTGTGCGGGGCGCTCCCGTATCTCGACTTCTCCGTTGAACTGTTTCTTCCACTTCCTCCAAATGTGATCGTTCGGAAGGAACCGACGGTGACCCATATATACGATTTTACGCGAGTGTGTCAAGAACTGACTCACTGTTTGTTCTAGGCACACAACACATGCTTCGTGTCCTTTCACAGTCTGGCCGGACGAGTTTCCATAAGCAGGATAATCATTCACGGTTGTGAACAACAAGGCACGTAGGTTGAAGTTCTCTTGTTTATCTGCGTCCCAGACTTCCACCCCGTCGTGCCAAAGTGTCGCTAAATCTTCCTTCAGTAGTTGTACGTACACATCAATATCATTTCTAGGTTGCTTAGGCCCTTGAATGAGTACGGAGAGATGTATGTACTTACGCTTCATGCACAGCCATGGAGGAAGGTTGTAAATACTGAGGAGGAGGGCCATGTGCTGTGTCGGCTGCTCATGTTACCGAATGGATTGATTCCGTCTGTACTCATCCCAAACCTTATGTTCCTCGGCTCCTTACCGAATTCCGGAAATACCCTATCGACAGTCCTCCACTGGCATGCGTCGGCAGGGTGTCTCATTATTCCATCTTCCTTACGCCCCTCTGAGTGCCAACGCATCAGCTTTGCCTCCTTCTTATTAGCGAACAAACGTTTCAAACGGGGAACGATCGGAAGATACCAAGCCACCTTTGCTGGAGGCCCCTTCACCACACCCCCACCTTCATCCTCATCATCATGACAATTTTCTTCATTTGTAATATGCTTGTATCGGGATGTCTTGCACGACGGACATCTATGCAGGTTCACGTACTCTTTGCGGTACAGAATACAGTCATTCGGACATGCATGTATTTTTTTACTTCTAATCCAAGAGGGCATATAACCTTCTTGGCCTTGTAAGTTGTTGTTGGCAACACGTTCCCTTCCGGAAGAATGTCCTCCAGGAGCACCAACAACTTTGTGAAACTTGTGTCCGACCAGTTATTGCTTGCCTTGATCTTCAACAGTTCTAGCGCGACAGCCAATCGCGTGTGCTTCGGTTTGCATCCCGGAAACAAGGGTATTTCTGAGTCTCCCAACAAGCCTAAGAACTCATCGTACTCTCTTCCACCAAGGTTCGTCCCTTCCGCGTCACGCAACATTTGGTCCAAATCATTGTGTACGTCAACCATATCCTCATTTGAGGATTCCGAATTGGCTTCTTCCACCGGTTCGTCGAGCGACGCAACATGTCCAGCCTCGACTTCTACCCCTTCGCCAACACCCACTCCTACCTCTTCGCCACTTGGGACGACTTCTGCCTCTTCGCCAGTGGCAACTTCTTCCTCCTCGCCGTGACTTGTCCAACGGGTATAACCATCCATGAAACCCTTTATAAGCAAGTGTAATTGCAAGTCCTTTGTCGTCTGCACCATCTCCACGTTATTGCAATTACGACATGGACAACACATTTCATTCTTTCTCTTCCTCAACATATCTTCTCGGGCAACTCTAAGAAACCCAGATAAAGCATCTATGTACCCTCTGGTAGCACGATCCCCTGTACATCCAACTTCGATCCATCGATCCTATAGTAATAAATGATAGCACGAAATTATCCACTTAATTATAAAGCTTGATCATATACAATTAGTGTTACTTTTGCTACGTACAATTCAATCCATCGACCACATTAATTGATTACTAAAATATGAGGATTCTATTATGAAAAGTGGAGTATTTTTGCAATAGGACTTACAACTTCTACCTATCTAGCTTATCCAAAATCCACAAGTAAATTGGTTTAAGGTTCATAAATTTTATTAATAAGAGCATAAAGGCTTTCATTCTAGAAATTTGGCTTAATATCCAAAGGGGCCGGTTTCTATTTAAGTATGAAATTACAATGGATAAATACGAAGGCTTTAATCTACGTCCTTTAGGGGATGTACACACTTAATAAATGATATAGAGAGAGCAATTACTAACCTCTCGTCTCCAACTCAAAATATAGCACTGTCCCCTTCCAAATGCGACCCCTAGCTCTCCTCTCACCAAATTGCCCACAAATCACGCTTCTCAGTGGCCGCAACGTTGCTCTGGACACGAGGAGGCGCCGCTGCTGGTCGGAACTTAGGAGCAAAAACTCGGGTTCGACGCGCGGCGAAAATGACAAGTCGCCCGGTTAGAAACCTATATAGAACAATTCATCACGGACAGGGCCAAATCCAAACCCGTCAGTGATGACTTTCCCGCCATTACAAGGACTTCAACACTGACGGCCCAAAAAATAACCCATCAGTGATGATATATGTGTCGGGCTCATGGGAGACTGATCACTGACGGGTGGGTACTACTCACCCATCAGTGATGACAATCTTAGTCGTTCGCCTAGAGCAGGATCATCACAGACGGGTTGTATTTTCACCCGTCTGTGATAAGTCATCACTGATGGGTGGACATACGACCCGTCTGTGATCGATAGGGTTGTATTTTCACCCGTCTGTGGTATGTCATCACTGACGGATAGAAGTACGACCCGTCTGTGATGATCCTGCTCGAGCCATTCGCACCGAGGTAGTCATCACTGACGGACCGAAAAATAACCCGTCAGTGATGATGTGGGAAACTGATCACTGACAGGGTTAGTATTACTTACCCGTCAGTGATGATAATCTTAGCCCAAGGACTCCATAGGATCATCACAGACGGGTTGTATTTTTACCCATCTGTGATAAGTCATCAATGACGGGTAGAAATGTGACCCGTCTGTGATGAGACTTACATACCAGGCAGTGTTTTCTATGCATGTTTCCTAGCCTCATCAGTTCATTTTGCTTGCCACCTCTGAAAAACAGAATAACATCCCAGCTGCATGTACAGCCTCTGCATAGCCCTAGCATACACAGGCAAGGTAAAATCTTCAAAAAGGCCTTTCTTCCTTGCAACTTCTTTGTGAGCCAATCTTTCCTTTTGCAAAAACTTTGATCCTATTAAGACTAGTTCATTGATGATTGCTAGGGTCTTGTACACTTGTGCTACTTAGAACATCTTTCCCAAGCAATAAAAAATGTTAGTCTTATAAGATCTTGGCATAAAGAAAAAGAGGAAGAAGAATCACAAAAAGAGAGAAAGAATGAAAAAAAAAGAAAGAGAAAGAAACATGCAAAAGCCAATGAACCTTTTGTAGGGAAAACACAAGCTTGAAAGGAAATCCAAATAGGAAGAATAGTCAAGTGTACAAATCTTTTGCCCTACAAATTTGGCAATCGAGCTAGCGTCTTTCCTAGTATTTGTGCAACATGAGCTTCTAGTCTTCACTAGGAACATTCTTGTATTAGCTCATTTCTTGGTTGCACAAATCCCAATATCTTTGTGCGTGAGTTGTCTTGTGCTTTGCTTATATCCTTTGAGATCAACTCTTATTGCATTGTTTCTATTGTTGATTATTACTAATTTTTGCAATATCTCATTATCCAATTGCTTAGTGTGTGTGTTGTGCTAATCCTTTCTGAGATCTACTAAAAGCTTTGTTTGAGATAGTGCTTTGGGACTTGGAACTTCTTCAACCTACTCTTGAGGGTCACCTTTACCCTCAACGGCCCTTTGATCCTTCAATCCAAGGAGGCAAGGACTTTTGTGGTGAGTAAGGTGAGAGAGTTCTAGTTTCCACATATTCCACATATATTTGTGCTTTGCTAACCATGTCTAGGGAAGGATCACACGAAGACAATAGGAATGACGAGTACGTGACAAGAGGGCAACACATGGCCCTCCAACAGAGTCTTCACGACACCGTGGAGAATTTGAGGAATGACATGACCCAACAGTTGGGCGTCATGAGGACAAGCATTGTGCGAGAGGTTGTCCAAGCTCTTCGAGGCCAACTTCCAGAAGCAGAGATTGATGAATAAGAACCCCTCGATGAGACCGATGCCAAGATGGTGGCTCAGCGAGCTCAAGCACGAGAAGCTTCAAGGCATCGAGCGCCCAACTTGTCAACAAGAACCCGAACCCGAGTCCCACCGATGGGTCATGGGGCCACGGGAGGTCAAGGAGCCATCAAAGGTGACGTGAAGACCAAGAAGAGACCTCGGAAGGAGACTCGAGCTTTCATCCACAAGCTGAACCGCGACATCGATGACATCAAAGAGGTGAAGTCAACGGGCGACGTGGTCACCATGAAGATGGTGATGAGAAGTTCGGCAAGCTCAAATTCACCATGCCCAAGTTCTCCGGCGATGTCATCGACCCGGAGGAGTACCTCACTTGGGAGCTCAAGGTGGACAAGGTCTTCAGACTGCATAACTACTCCGAAGAGAAGAAGGATGACATGGCCTCACTTGAGTTTGATGGGTATGCACCCATTTGGTGGGAACAAATCCAGAACCAGCGTGAAGAACATGAGGAGCAACCCGTCATGACTTGGAGAGAGATGAAAAAGGAGATGCGAGCCCGCTTTGTGCCCAAGTACTACAAGCGAGATCTCTTTAAGAAGCTTCAAGATCTCAAGCAAGGAAGCTGAACTGTTGAAGAGTACTTCAAAGATATGGAGACCGCCATGATTCGAGCCAACATCCAAGAAATAGAAGAGCAAACCATGTCACATTTCTTGGCTGGGTTGAACCGTCCCATCAAGCGCATCACCGACTATCACCCTACAACACTGTGGTGGAGTTAGTGCACCAAGCCATCAAAACAGAACGCCAAGTGCAAGAAGATGCTCGATACTCCCAAGACTTCAACATACTCTCCAAGAGCTACTTCATACACTCCACGCACCACACCATATGCTCCACCTCCAACTCCAAGCACAAGAAGTATTCCTCGAGCTACAACAACAAAGACGGAGAGCTATGTTGGTGGTGGGAGTGCAAGTGTTCGCCCCTCAACAAACAAAAGCCGACCTTCAACCTCCTACTCCAAAGGGGGACCGAATCCAAGCATGGCTTCATCAATGGCCTCTATGGGTAAATCTCAAGACATCGTATGCTTCAAGTGCCAAGGTCGAGGTCATATGCAAAAGGAGTGCCCCAATGCTCGTGTTATGTTGATCACCGAAGGGGGAGCATATGAATTGGCAAGTGAAGGAGAAATTGATGCCATTCATGAGGTGGCAAGATTTGAGCAAGAAGGAGAAGATGAAGAAGGACAAGAGTGGGTCTATTGTGAGACCGAGGTGGGTCCATCCCTCATCGTCACTAAGAAGATCCTCACTATCCAACTTCAAGATTAGCCTGAACAACGGTGCAACCTCTTCCAAACCAAGGCCGCAATTGACGGCAAAACCATCAAGGTCATAATCGATGGAGGAAGTTGTCACAACTTGGCAAGTCAAGAACTATGTTCCAAGCTAAAGTTGAAGTATAAGAAGCACCCACATCCCTACCATGTGCAATGGTTGAGTGATAGTGGCACCGTCAAGATCCAACACATGGTGCAAGTCTCCTTCAAGATTGGAGCCTACCAAGACACAGTGGAGTGTGATGTGGTATCGATGACGGTGTGCCACCTCCTTTTGGGATGCCCATGGCAATAGGACCGGGCGACACGCCACGACGGTCATACCAACGAATACATCTTCCGATGGCACCATAAGGAGTATGTGCTTCGCCCTATGACGCCAAGTCAAATCATTGCTGACAGTGCTCAAAAGTTGGCAAGGATTCAAGAGGAGAAGAATAGAAGTGAGCGAGAAAGCGTCATCTTGAGTGAATCCCACAAAAAGGTGAGTGAGAGCTACAAGCTCAAAATGAGAGAAAAGAGCAAGAGTGAGAATGGAGGCTTAGTGATGCTGGCTACCAATCGGAGATGAGAGAAGTGAGGAGTGATCCACCTATGCTCCACTTTGTGCTTGTGTGCAAAGATGAAGACGTTTTGACTAATGACTCACCCCCATTGCCTAGTGCCATCTCTCGAGTTTTGCAGGAGTTCACGGCTGTCTTTCCCGAGGAGGTGCCGGCGGGACTACCACCCATTCGAGGCATTGAGCACCGCATCGACCTCATTCCGGGAGCACCACTTCCCAACCGATCTCCTTATCGTGCCAACCCCGAGGAGACCAAGGAAATTCAATGTCAATTGCAGGAGCTACTTGACAAAGGGAATCACATGGTGGCGGATTAATGGGACATTTTGGACGGGACAAGACCTACTTGATGCTTTCCAACCACTATTATTGGCCCAAGATGCGATGAGATGTAGAGAGATTCATCCAACGATGCATCACATGTCTCAAAGCTAAGTCCAAACCCAATCCCCATGGTCTTTACACTCCGCTTTCTATTCCTAGTGCACCTTAGGAGGATATTAGCATGGATTTTGTGTTAGGATTGCCTAGGACCAAAACGGGGCGAGATTTGATATTTGTGGTTGTGGACAGACTTTCAAAAATGGCTCATTTTATTCCTTGCCACAAGACCGACGATGCTTCACATGTTGCTAATTTGTTTTTCAGAGAAATTGTGAGGCTTCACGGGGTGTCCAAAACCATCATCTCCGACCACGACGTCAAGTTCCTAAGCTACTTTTGGAAGACATTGTGGGCCAAGTTGGGAGTCAAGCTTCTCTTCTCTACAACTTGCCATCCACAAACTGATGGGCAAACCGAGGTCATCAACCGCACTCTCGCAACACTCCTTCGAGCCATGATCAAGAAGAACTTGCGAGAGTGGGAGGAATGCATTCTCCATGTGGAGTTCGCCTACAACCGCGTGGTATAGTCTACTACAAGCATGAGCCCATTCGAAGTGGTGTATGGCTTCAACCCCTCTACACCACTCAATCTTCTTCCACTACCGTTACACGAACGAGTCAATATGGATGCCTCCAAGCGAGCCGCTTTCATCAAGAGGCACCATGAGATGACAAGAGCCACAATTGAACAACATGTTCTTCATCATGCCAACAAGGTCAACAAGAACAAGAAAAAGATGGTGTTCGACCCCGGTGATCTTGTGTGGGTTCACCTCCGCAAAGAGCGTTTTCCTGAAGAACACAAGTCCAAGCTCATGCCACGCGGAGATGGGCCTTTCTAAGTGCTTCAACGCATCGGCGACAACGCCTACAAGATTGATCTTCCACCGACCATGTATTCGGTGAGCAACACCTTCAACGTCTCGGATCTTTCACCCTTCTATGGCTACAATGAGTTGGAGTCAAGGTCGAGTTGGGCATCACCATGGACAACACCACATCACGTTCAAGCCCACTCCACTTGTTGGGCCAATGACACGAGCTCGAGCCAAAGCCCAACATGAGGTGAATCTTCTCCTTGGTAATTTTCTATTTGGGATGAACATGAATGGTATGCTACCTAATGCACCGATCTTTTGCATGCTTAGGTACAAAGGATTGTCCAAGGTGGAGGACAGCGGGACCGAGGGAGGGACTCCAAGCTTCAATCTCAACCACGCTCGGACTGCTGCCTCGGACCCTCCGGACGTTCACTGAGAAGGAAGGCCCGGACTATCCGGCTGAGGCCCGGACCCTCTAGATTTGGCCGGACCTTCCACCCGGACCCTCCGGAAGAAGGTATAGATCTTCTCTGGAAAGCCCAGACCTCCCAACTGGATAGTCCAGATGAGGGTCCGGATCTTCTCTAGAAGACTCGGACTGCACCCCGGACCCTCCGGACGCCCGGACTGTCCGGCCCCAATCCGAACAGTCCGGATCTGCCTGCGTACAGAAAAAAGGGCCACGGCCCATGTATCTCTTAAGTGGAGGGTTAGCCTATAAATACCGTACTCCCCACTAATTAGGGTTTTTTAGACTTGTTGTTTAGAACATAGTTGAGCTTTGCTCCTAATGTAGGGTTTCATCTCTCTAGATTTGGAGTTCCACCCTAGGCCTTGCTTTCCCTTGTGGATTGTACGGATCGGCGCGTGCCTCCGAGTGGTAAACGTAGCATTCATCAAGAGGAATTATTGATTTGGTTCCTAGTTCCCAAAGGCTTTCCCATTGGGGTTTGTTATTGGGGTGGGATTCCATTTAGGCTTTCCTAGTTATCCAATCCAATCCATGAAGATCGGGAGCCACCGTATCACGGGGTACCCTAAGTTTACTGTCCAAGTGCGACTTCGTCAACAGTTGGCACCGTCCGTGGGGATGGATTGAAGTCAGTTTCAGGTGACTACTATATTATGCTGCCTCGGGCTAAGAAGGGATCAGCAGGGACCAAGCGGAAGGCGGTGACGGGTGGAGAGACTGGCATGCCAAGCCAAGAGCAGTCGCTTTCCTCGTCCGTCGTGGGAGAAGTGGGAGATGTCGGCACGCAAGCGAGGGGAGTCGTTCCGGCGGGTCCTGATCGAGCCGACGGACCTGATGTAGTGGCGGGCGGGGAGATCAAGACACAGGCTGAGCCATAGAGTTGCAAGCACCTCCGGTGGCTGGAAACTGGGCAAGTGCCCAAAGCTTGGTGGGCGAGATGGAAGACCTTCGGCGTCAGGCTGAGGAGGCGATGAAAAGGGCGAAGGCGATACAGGTACATCTACAAGCGGTAGAACTCGAAGTTCTCAGGGCAACCGCTCAGTCCCAGCAGGTGGCCAACTTGTATCGGGCTCAGCTCGATGCAACGCGGGTATTGGCAACCCCGCCACTACCACCAGAGGCCCGTGCCACAGGGGATCTGTGCCGTCAGCTAGCCAAAGGGCGTGCGGCCATGCATGAGGAGACTTACATTGCTGTCCCAGCTGTAGAAGCCCTCCTCCGGGATCTGAATAGGCTCGAGGTCAGGCGTCGGCCTTCTTACAGCAGGGTCAGCAAGCTACCTGCACAGCTGCCTGTGGCCACGAAGGCGGGCCGAGTTACCAAGGGGATTCGTACATCAGCCAACGTACGGGCAAAGCCCACTGAAAAGATCACAGGAGCTGACTAGAGGAGGGGTGAATAGGAGGCTAGCCAACTTCAAAGAACAACTTCATTTTATCAAGCATTAGCCTTAACAGGTAAAGAGGTTTAGCTAGCTGTGAAACAGATAGACTACTCAGGCAGCAAATGACATGAAGATTAACACATACTTGTCACACAAGTAGCTAACACAGATCAGAGATAAACTATAGAGCAACTGTGACACAGCTAGATAACACAGGTGAAAAGATGTATCACAGCACTAACAAATAGCACAATCAAGCAAGCAGGTAATCAAACAGTAAGTGCTAAAAGTAAACACACAGAGGATTTTTCACCAAAGTTCCCACTCCTTGCAGAGTGGTACGTCTGCGTTGGAGAAACTACTCCGAAGAGATAGCCGGCACTTGTGGTGCCTTCTTCTCCGTGTACCTGAAACTTCAGGCACGCTCCTTTGCTTGTGGAAGTCCTTTTGCTTGGTAGTGGGTATACTTCAGATCACCCTCACAAACGTCTGGGCCAACCCACACAAGCTTGGGTGATCACCAGCGACTCCTACACCTGTCTAGGAGTAGACACTCCAAGAGTAAAAGAATCTGCAGCAACAACACTTGGAGGAACCACTGCTCTTTGCTCAGAGCTCTAACTCTCTTGAACTAACACATGAGAAGTTTGGTTTCTGTTCAGGAGATGAGAGGCTTGCAACGGTTGAAAATGGCTGGCAAAGGTTGAGGTCCAAGACCTCCCTTGGTCCCCTATATATAGGGTCCGTAGGCACCTGACCGTTACACTCATGCCACGTAGGATTAAGTGAGTTACGTGTGACAGGCACCGGTGACACAGCTAACCACAATGCACAACGGTAACAAGGCTTCAGGCAAACCGACACCTGTGTCACTGATGGCTGACACAAGTGAAATCCTAACTGACGTAGACTCCCTACTCAGCTCAGTCTTGGCACATTAAATGCCCTCAGCGCACACAACAAACTCTGATGCATAACAGGAGAGAACCTCCAATAGTTTTATGACGCAACAGACAAACCATTGTAGTGCAGTTCCCTTAGCATTTTTAAGCTCTCCCTTGGCACAGAGGTGTACCTGAGTCATAGAGCATTGTTCACCTGTGACATAGCTGTGCCACACAGGTAACTATGGCTCTAGTGTTTAGGAAACTAGCACAGCAGTGTACTAGCACAACCTAGTTTTACACGTGTGCAAAACTATTGTTACAGGGCCACTGACCTCAAGGCATCAGTGCCACTGTCCAACACTCTGAGCATTGAGCATAAGAACTTTCAAAAGTAATTGCAACTTCATCCCTCTTAGTAGTACAGGTGCTTCCTAAGGACTCAAGAAAACTAGCAAATCTAGGCTTCAGTTTCCACCAACTTTAATCAAGGCTCTTGATGCATCAAGTAACCATCACCTTGCTTGCAACTCCTATCACAGCACCGGCTTCTTCACAGCTGTGGCATAGCTGCCTAGCACAGCTATCTCCTTGTCTTGGGAAAACACCTTTGTACTTTTAGTGGTCATCCTTTCATAGATGAAACCTCTTCATGGAACCTAATTTTCCTGCTTACACTCAATGTAAATATTAGATCCCATTTTGGGTTGCCATTAGCCATCAAAACCATTTAGGGGCCTAGATGCTCTTTCACCCACGTCAGCCAGCTGCAACCATATGTTGCCCATCAGCCACAAGTCCCAGAAGTCGTCGACCTTACCAGCATGGCAAGCCCATTCAGCCCAAGGCTCATGGCCGTTCTGATGAGGACATCCCTACTAATGGTAGCACCACAGCTCCTACATCAGCCCCTAGTACCACTCTAGTGCCGGAAATACATGAACCTTTAACTAGGGCTCGTGCTCGTCAACTTAATTATCAGGTACTATCATTTCTCGGTACTTTGTTTGATATTAAAGAACATATGGTGCTGCCTAAAGGATATGTTCTTTTTCTTGTTAGGAATGGAGGTCCAAGCCAAACCGACTTCGACATGCAATGGCGCATGAAGACAAGGAAGGATGAGCAAGGCAACCAATAGATAGATAAGTTTTCACTCATGACTTCAAGTGCAAATGCAAGTGATGATTTGGTACTGTACAAGAAGGCTTTCCACGTCACTTTTGGTCTAAGAAGAGCTAGAGATAGAGTCCCACAAGATCTGGACTCTGATTCGGCTTGCTGAGACAGTCCTAACTTCAAACGTCTTTATCTCGAGCATACTGACTCCTATTTGGGTGATCTTGGATTTTTTGGAAAGCTTATCTCGTGCTCTTTCCAAACTGTCCAACCCCACCTCCAAATTCCTTATGAGCACATCACAACTACCAAAGCAATTCAAGACTATTTCTGAAATAGATCACCTCTTTCTTTATATACCCCCTAGGATGCTCTCTTTTATTTTGGGTTTCACTAAAGTTTAGAGCTAGCTACATTGCTGTTCATTGTGTTCTTCATTTGTGTCTAAAAAATGACCAAATCAAGACCGTTTGTGGAATCCCACCTTTTTGAGTACCTCAATTATATTCACAATTTCAGATTGCTATATCATAATTCTTGCTTGTTCTTCGATCATTTGCAGGGATTAGAACCTCATGTTCAGGTTGACCGTGCTCTCAGCATCATCAATAACCCATCAAAGTTGGTCTAGCAATTGCTAAGGTGCATCATCATCGCATGATGTAGTCAGATCATCATGGTCAAATCCAAACAGATCGTAGTTATCCTTCTCATCGAAAGATCGGGACACCCTTTGATCCATCAAGTGGTATCAAAGCTCAAGTTGCTCGGTGAAAAATTTATGGTTTTCATACTTCTAGATCTGTTCTACCAATCATCTAGAAAAAGCCTACAAAAAAAAGTAGATTAGTTTACCCGCTGTCCAAACCAATCTGAGCCTTGCAGTTTTCATCGTAGTTCTTGCATTGTTGAACTTTTGTTGTATTAATCATGTCGATTTGCTAGATTAGGTTGGTTTGTAGTTAAAATTTTTCTACGAGATCAAACCTTGTTTTGTTGCTTCTAGTTCTCCTTGCAAAAAATCAGAAAAAGAAAAGAGAAGAGTTGCTGCCACGGCAAGGTTTTTGCTGCCAATATTAGCCGTGACAGCCTGTGCCACCACCCAGTGCTGCCGCTCATCCATCTCCTTGAGTCACCGCATGCTGCCACGCACCACTGCCACTGGCACCACTTGCCACGTGCCGCTGGCTGCTACCACGGCACCATCTTTCTTGCCACGATGTAAGTTGTTGCCACCGCCGCTTCCCTTGCGGCCTTGTCTTGGAGAAGAACAGGGAGACGACACCAAGGTCACTTGCATATTTGCTTGCCAAACCAATAGCAAATTGGATCTAATCTACAAGGTTTTGGAAAGTCCAACACAATAGGAAAGGTTTTGACTTTGAGTTCAAGTTGAACTAGGCAAAGGAATCATCTTGTGAGGCTTGATCTTCTATCTTTAATCATTGGGAAAGGACTGGGCTAATACAAAGGACTCCCCCATGTCCTTAAGAAGGCCCTTGGACAGATCTCCTGCAAGAATCGGACAAGAATTCAAGTTACAACATGTTTTGGATTCGAATTCAAACTCCAAGTCGAATTCGGATTGAAAATTCAAATTGCCTAGAAAATTCTGAAAAACTTATGTAAAATCAGGCATAAATCCAGGAGTCTACTGTTAAATTTTCAGCACAATCCGATGAGTGGTTTGGGAGAAAAGGCCAATTTAAGTTTCAACCTCCTGTCGTTTTCCTACCATAGCAAGGTTTCTGCTGTTTTCTGCTGCCGTGGTAGCCCTGTGGTAGAATCCTGTTTTCTTGTGTAGCGCACATCTTTTGCTCTGTTTGGGATTTTTCTGTGTAAAAAAATTCAAAAAATAGAAAAAGAATAAGAAGCCACATAGAAGGCCACTGCAAAAAAAACTCAGAAACTTGCCTGTTGCTTTCTCTTTGTTTCCTTTATTTCTATTGTTTCAGTATAGGCCTAGTTAAATTTTGCTCATTCTAGTCTAAGTCCAGCAACTAGGACTAGTATTATTGAACATATTTTCAACTTTGCATTGCTATTTAGATCACTTGCTTATTTCTTTGCTACTCACAAAGCCTTCCAAGCTCCACCACTCTATATCGTGCAGATTTTCAATCACTTGGTAATCATTTGTTCCATACTTGGGAGGTATTTGACACCGTTGGTTGCCGATCACCTCCTTGCAGCAGAGTAAGAACTTGTAAGAATTGTGAATAGCTTGAGCGTTGAGCGACTTGCCACCACATCCTAGTAGCTAGTAGGGACATTACACTTGTGTTTTTATGTCTTTTTGCTACTAACCATGACAGATTCACGCATGAACAGTAGGGATGATCTTTCTCCCCGCACCCAGAAGTTGAGAGGTGACTTCCAAGGTGTTGTGTCCTGACATGTTGAGGACATTGACACATGTTTTGTCGGTGCTTTTCACAAGATTCATGGGATTGAGGCAAGTGTCAAGGAGCTAAATGCTAAGTTCGACGTTGTCCTCGCCTGTTTGGATGGCACTTCAAGAGCGCCACCACCTCTACATCAGCCATGACCACCACTTCACGTACCTGCTCCCATGCTGAATGCTCAACAATAGCGGGCACGCCGTATCCCTGACATTGCTCCACGTGCTTCTGGTGTTTTTGGACATCCTAATATTGCTACCGCAACCACAGGTGAGGATGAGGAAGCTGAAATGGATGATTATCATGGAGGATATGAGGGCGAGGACACCGTCAACTCCAACAATGAGCGGCCACATCGACGGCTGCCACACAATCGACATGGTATGCACGCACGTCGGGAGGTACGTGAAAATAATGATGTTGCTAAACTGAAATTAAAAATTCCACCATTTGAGGGTAGATATAATCCTGATGTGTATCTTACATGGGAATTAGAAGTTGAACAATGTTTTGCATGCTTGGATTATCCTGAGGATAGATGTGTTAAGACTGATGTTTGTGAGTTCACCGAGTTTGCTTCTATTTGGTGGACTGAACATTGTAGGCTGTATATTGATAATATTACTACTACTTGGGCTGCTTTAAAAGATGCTATCCGTACTCGTTTTGTCCCTTCTTATTATCAACGTGAGTTGCTTAATAAACTTCAGTGTTTGAGAGAAGGTAATAATTCTATGGAGGAATACTATCAAGAATTGCAAACTAGTTTGATTAGATATGCTATTGTTGAGGATAATGAGGCTATTCTTGCTAAGTTTATGGGAGGTTTAAACAAATAAATTTAGACCATACTTGAGTATAAGGAGTATAATACTGTCACTCATTTATTCCATCTTGCTTGCAAAGCTGAACGTGAGGTGCAGGATCAACAACTGAAGACAAGAACTAATTTTTCTGCAGGCCGTACTTCATGGACACCTCACACACCCGCTGCCCCATCCACACGTACCACTGCCCCGGCCAATTCAAATGCTAAATCAAGTTCGTCTCCGGCAAGAACAGCACCGCCAGCACTTACACAAGCAAAGTCTTCCTCCGCCGTCTCGGTGAAGAGTTCTTCTTCCATTGCATCGACTGGGAAGACCAAGGATACACAACGCCATCGTTGCCACGGCTATGGTCACATGCAAAGAGAGTACCCCACAAAGTGTGTGATGATTATACGAGAAGATGGGGCGTTTGATTCCGCAAGTGACTATGATGAAGATACATTGGCTCTCATTGCTGCACAAGAACAACATGATGATGAATCTGATCACCATGTGCAGTATATGGGTGCCGATGATGCGGACCAATATGTGAGCTTGATTGCACAATAAGTTTTGAGTGTGCAAATGAGCCATACTGAGCAAAATCAGCAACACAATTTGTTTCACACAAAAGGTGCTGTGAAGGAGCGTGCTGTTCGGATTATAATTGATGGGGGGAGTTGCAATAACTTGGCAAGTTCAGAGATGGTTGAGAAGCTTTCACTCACCACACGTCCACATCCTCATCCCTACTACATCCAATGGTTCTACAACAACGGTAAGCTAAAGGTAACAAGAACAGTACGAGTGCAGTTTACTATTGCTGCTTATGCTGATTTTGTTGATTGTGATGTAGTACCTATGCAAGCATGCTCAATGTTACTTGGTATACCATGGCAATATGATAGAGATTCTGTGCATCATGGTAAGACTAATCAATACGCTCTTGTGCATAAGGGTAAAAAGATTGCATTAGTTCCGATGACTCCTGAACAAATTTTGAAAGATGATCTAGCTGAAGCTAGTAAAGCTAAGAATCAAGAGAAAACCACAAGTGAAAATCAGCTTGCAGCTAAAGAATTTGAGCAACACAGAACTACAAGCAAATCTGATCCAAGGCCATCTAATGAAATAAAATTGAAAAGTACATGTTTGCTTGAAAGTAAATCTTATATGTCAGATTTGGATGCTAGTTCTTCTGTGTGCTATGCATTCGTATGCAAAGAGGCTTTGTTTTCATTTGAGAATTTGCCTCCCACTTTGCCTCTTGCTGTCTCTAACATTTTGCAGGAGTTCGCTGACGTCTTTCCCTGAAGACGTACCACCGGGATTACCACCTATTCGAGGGATTGAGCACCAAATTGATCTAATTCCCGGTGCCTCGCTGCCCAACCGTGCGCCATACCGTACCAATCCAGAGGAGACAAAGGAGATTCAGCGTCAAGTACAAGAACTACTCGACAAAGGTTATATTCGTGAATCCCTTAGTCCATGTGCTGTTCATGTTATATTGGTACGTAAGAAAGATGGATCATGGCATATATGTGTGGATGTAGAGCCATTAATAATATTACTATTTGATATCATCATCCTATTCCTAGGCTAGATGATATGCTTGATGAACTGAGTGGCTCTACCATGTTCTCCAAAGTTGATTTGCGTAGTTGATACCATCAAATTCGTATGAAATTGGGAGATGAATGAAAAACAAGTTCGGTTTATATGAATGGTTAGTCATGCCTTTTGGTTTAACTAATGTACCTAGTACATTCATGAGATTGATGAACGAAGTTTTACGTGCTTTCATTGAACGATTTGTGGTAGTCTATTTTGATGATATACTAATTTATAGCAGATCTTTGGAGGAATATTTGGATCATTTACGTGCTATTTTTAATGCTTTACGAGAAGCACGTTTGTTTGGTAACCTTGGGAAGTGCACCTTTTGCACTGATCGAATCTTATTTCTTGGCTATGTTGTTACTCCACAGGGCATTGAAGTTGATAAAGCCAAGATCGAAGCCATACAGAGTTGGCCGACTCCTAAAACGGTCACACAAGTGCGGAGTTTCTTAGGACTTGCTGGGTTCTATCGACACTTTGTCAAAGATTTCAGCACCATTGCTGCACCGCTGAATGAGCTCACAAAGAAGGATGTTCCATTTGTTTGGAGCAATGCGCAAGAGGAGGCCTTTACAGTATTGAAAGATAAGTTGACACATGCACCTTTACGTCAGCTTCCTGATTTTAATAAGATGTTTGAGCTTGAATGTGATGATAGTGGCATTGGTTTAGGTGGTGTGTTATTGCAAGAAGGCAAACCTATTACATACTTTAGTGAAAAATTGAGTGGACCTAGTTTGAACTATTCTACTTATGATAAGGAATTATATGCTCTTGTTCAGACATTAGAGACATGGCAACATTATTTATGGCCCAAAGGATTTGTTATCCATTCTGATCATGAATCTTTGATACATATCCGAAGTCAAGCTAAACTGAACCGTCGACATGCTAAATGGGTTGAATTCATTGAATCTTTCCCTTATGTCATTAAACACAAGAAGGGTAAAGAAAATGTCGACGCTACACTATGCTTTCCCAACTTGACTTCAAAATATTTGGTTTGGAAACCCTTAAAGGGCAATATGTGCATGATGCTAAATTTAAAGACGTCTTGCAGAATTGTAGAGAAGGACGAACATGGAACAAGTTATTCATTAATGATGGATTTGTGTTCCGTGCTAACAAGTTGTGCATCCCAGATAGCTCCGTTTGTCTTTTGTTGTATGCACATGGAGGATTGATGGGTCATTTTGGCATAAAGAAGACGGAGTATGTGCTTGCTGAACACCTCTTTTGGCCAAGGATGCAATGGGATGTTGAGCGATTCGTTGCTCGCTGCACTACATGTCAAAAAGCTAAGTCACGACTTAATCCTCATGGTTTGTATATGCATCTACCAGTTCCTCATGTACCTTGGGAAGATATATCAATGGACTTTGTTTTAGGGTTGCCTAGAACAAAGAATGGGAGGGATAGTATATTTATTGTCGTGGATAGATTTAGTAAGATGGCACACTTTATACCATGTCACAAGTCTGATGATGCTACCATTGTTGCTAATTTGTTCTTTTGTGAAATTATACGCTTGCATGGTGTGCCAAATACTATTGTTTCAGATCGTGATACTAAATTTCTTAGCCACTTTTGGAGATATTTATGGGCTAAGTTGGGGACTAAATAGCTTTTTAGTACTATATGTCATCCCCAAACTGATGGGCAAACTAAGGTTATAAACATAACTTTATCTACTATGCTTAGGGCTATTTTGAAAAAGAATTTGCATATGTGGGAAGAATGTTTACCTCATATTGAGTTTGCTTATAATCGTTCGCTGCATTCTACCACTAAGATGTGCCCTTTTGAGATTGTTTATGGCTCTATACCTCATGCGCCAATTGATTTGTTACCTCTTCCATCTTCGGAGAAGGCTAATTTTGATGCTAAACAACGTGCTGAATTGATATTAAAAATGCATGAGACAACTAAGGAGAATATAGAGCGCATGAATGCTAAGTATAAAATTGCTGGTGATCAGGGAAGGAGACATATTACTTTTGAGCCTGGTGATCTTGTTTGGTTGCATTTGCGAAAAGATAGGTTCCCTGATTTGAGGAAATCTAAGTTAATGCCTCATGCGGATGGACCATTTAGGGTCTTAGAGAAAATTAATGAGACTGCATATAAGCTTGAGTTGCCTGCAGATTTTGGGGTTAGTCCCACATTTAACGTTGCAGATTAAAGCCATATTTGGGTGAGGTAAATGAGTTACCGTCGAGGACGATCTTCTCGTCGAAAGATCGGGACACCCATTGTTCTATCAAGTGGTATCCCCTTTCCATCTTCAGAGAAGGTTAATTTTGATGCTAAGCGACGTGCTGAATTGATATTAAAGATGCATGAGAGACTAAAGAGAACATTGAACGAATGAATGCTAAGATAAAATTGCCGGTGATCAGGGAAGGAAACATGTTACTTTTGAGCCTGGAGATCTGGTCTGGTTGCATTTGCGTAAAGATCGTTTCCCTGATTTGAGAAAATCTAGCCTTATGCCACGTGCTGATGAGTCCATGTTAAAGTGCGTTGACGACATGTAAACTGATAATGCCATACAAGCTGTGAGAGTTGCTCTGCACTGATGTGTTGTGTTTGCATCGTGAGTTGCTTTCATCACTCTTAACATTGTGCAGATTTAAAACCATATCTTGGGTGAGAGGAAGAAGCACAAGCTTGCCAGCTCTCGAGGACGACGTCAACTTCTAAGAGGGAGCAGAGGATGATCGAGCATGACATCTCCACTGACTAGTTATGACCCAGTGCGTGTGCGGTCATTCTTTCCACATGTAGCCTTCAGCTCCTCATTACATCACAAGATGCTGAACTACACAAGTGTTCGGAGACACAAGGACCAAATGACTAGCGGCACGTGCCATAACAACATTACCTAGTACGCCTTGCGTGTCCTTACGATCGTCGAATATGACACGCTGTATACATCGATCACACGAGCTAACTAAAACGTGCCAGTGTCTATATATGTAACGGAGTGCGACCAGGGATGCCTAGCCAGTTGACGATCAATGAAGACAAGTAGACTATGCGAGGCATGCAGAGCAACCAGAGAGCGTGAGAGCAAGGGCATATGGCAGCAAGCATCACGCAGAAGTGCCAGACGCATAACAAGAGCACGAGTGATGATGCGAGAATACTCAAGCCAACCCCTATGAAAAAGGACCCCTGATAGTGAAATATAGGTGCTATGCACACTTAATGGCGTCAGTGTGATCAAGGTATCCAAATAGCAGTAAGTAAGAGTAAGGAGTCCTCCTGGTTTCAGGTACTGTTCACTTAACACACTATTCGCAACATGATGAACAGTACTCACCTCCCCATCCTAGCCTGATATAAGTAGCCACACCCACCTAGGATTAGCGTAGCGTTGTTTTTGCTAAAGTTAGAATCAGCCACCGTTGCTATGTCGTCGTGCTCTTCATTTTGTGTCATCCGACCAGAATCAAGACACATACCCCGATTGTGAGAACCCACCACTATAATATATCGTACTTCATCTCTCTCAAAAACACAAAGCTCATGATCAGATTGTGCGCTATTTCTCATTCTTGCTATTGTTCTACTCGATCGTTGCATTCGTAGGGACATTAAGAGCCTCGTGTTCAGTTGACCGTGCTACCCGCGCATCGTCAATAACCTCTACGGCGTGGTCTAGCAGCGATTAGCTACGCCCCAGCACCGTTCGCTGACACGGTTGTAGTCGATCGTACAGGAGTCGATCCCATACTAATCGATAGCTATATCTTTGTTCATCTGAAAGATCGGAACACCAATCCATTGATTTTCTAT